>JACDIX010000228.1:0-62754 GCA_019843635.1 Fusarium siculi
TTAATATATAGGCTTATTTAAGAGCTTTAAAGTTTAAGGAAAGTAGTGGGAAAAGATGGCCAGTCTGTAGGGGTGGCCGGTCTTTAGGTGGGGGACGTTATTGTGTTCGTGCCTTGGCGCGACGAACTTGGCTTCTACGCGCGCGGTTCTTGGGCGACGATACGAACGAATCGACTACGTTCTTTCATGAGCCTCTGAAACGAAATGTGATTAACAATAGGCCTGCTAAGGCTCTGCGGCTTACATTTCGAACGCATAAAATGCCAGCGCCTGCTGATCCGCAACGGACTCCTCAGAAGTCGTAAACCAGGCCCTACCTACTCCAGAACTACACCGGGTGTCACCAAAATGTCCAGCAGAACGCAGCCCGAAAACCACGGCTCTTCAACAAACCCTTTCTCCTCCAGTTCGTTCGAGGCCCGCTTTCCCGCCACAGAATGCGAGCCTGCCGTGGCGGTTACTACAACACATGATGATACCGATCCAGCTTCACACAGCTCTGACTTCCTCCGTATGCCCGTGGCGATCCAAGACCTATCCCTCAACGAAATACCTATCACGGGCACTCGCGTTGTCGTTTCTCTCGGGGGGACTATTCCTTCTATCATGGATAGTGGAGAAGCTATCGTGCCCTTTCGCTTCCGCCAACAACCCAGAGAGCTGCTCGCTATTGTGCAGTCATTCAAATCTGCCTGGTTCTCTGCCACAATCGGCAGCCTGCGGTGTACTTGCTATTATGACCCTGCAAGCGACGATGTTGTCCTACATAATTTGAGCCAGGTTCCAATGCAGATTGCCCCCATCGAGGATGACAACAAGAGCAGCGAAAACGAGCGGAGCACTTTGAACTTTCGCGACATTCACCTCCTCTCACCAGGGCCATGGAGAATTTTCTCGGCGAATTCACAATCACAAGTACTGGCTGACCTATTCCTTCTACACCGTCCTTTTGATCTAGCGAAAGATACCCAGAAAAGTCGAGCGGCTGCTTCAAAAAGGAAGAATGCTCGGTCTAGCGAGGCTCCGACCAAACGCCAGCGTATTGAGGCCAGGAACTCCGTCCAGGGTCGAACCCTTATCAGTAGCCCGTTCCAGGTATGGAAGGCTCCTGGTGGGACGAATTGCTTGGATGTTTGTTTGACTAACACGAGCTTCAGAGTCAAACAGAGGAAGCGAAACTGCAGCTCTGCAGCTCTGGCAATCCGTTGCTCAACCTTCGTCCTGGACAGTCTCTCGTTGTCAGACCCGCTGCAGGGCGTCCCACCAAGACGCCCAAGATTCGCTCACTCAAGACTTTCGTTCAGCATAGATCTGAGGCGTTGAATGGATCCGACAGCTATTCGCTTCGCCATACGCGGGACTTGGCCGCCCATAAAGGGTTTGCATCTGTTTTCAGCGCTCGCCACGGCGTGTTCGGGAATATCGTGGTCAAAGTTATCCGAACCAAACAAGTGCCACAGCATTCTTACATCCCAATCATCGCTCGAAACTGGAAGAACGAGGAACAGCTTCTCCGGAGAGTTAGTCATGTGAGTATGCAACATGGCATTCACTGAACGCTGCCCATGTATGCTAATAGCATGTCCGAAAGCCATCAATTATCAAATTTTACGAGTCGGATGCTCGCCTACTCTCGATATACATGGAGTACTTACCCACTCCGGACCTCAATGGGATGAGACATCGCCATGACAATTATTTCAGCGGTACGGACAAAGATGCTGACCGCATCCTCTGCGATATGGCCTCGGCGCTTCAATACCTTTTTGGCGAGCGCATCCAGCACAACGATATCAAGCCGGGAAACATTCTTTATGGTTCTGAACGCGGCGCTGTGCTTATAGATTTTGGCCTGGGCGCGGTTCATGGTAGCCAGACCTGTACCGGCGGGACACCTTGGTATGTTCCTCGGGAGTTCTATACGCAGTCCGAAAGAGGGCCTAAAAGCGATGTCTACGCCCTCGGTGTGGTTATGCTGTACGTTTTGAGAAAAAGTCCGCTGCCTGATGTCACTGAGACTGGTTGGATCATTTCTAAGGTCCCTGAGGACGGCTCACAAGCCGCTATTATGCAATCATGGCTTAGAAAGGTAGAGGCGATACGGGACAAGCTTTCAGGCTCTGACACTGAGAAACTAGTCAGCGGCATGCTACATCCGTCACAGAACGAAAGATTGTCAACTAAAAGACTTATCGAGGTGTTACCAATCCGAAGGTTAGATGGGCAGCACGCTAGTCTAAGTTGTTCTGAAAAGGGGCAGGAACGAGATGGACCCATGATGAGAAGAACAAGTTCTAATAGGGGGCTCTGACCATCTTTGGCAACGCGAATCACCGTAGTGGTTGACCCTTTGGCAATTTCCCTCTCGGTGAATTGGTGGTCGAGACCAAAAGTCCTATACGAAACCGGCGTATGAATTGCCTCAGATTGAAGCAGATCACTTTGGTCTCATTTTTCCCAACGTGTAAATCACGTTGCGTGGAGAGGTGTTGTTAGCTACAGTGCAGGCTGGCACAATATCATGAGGAGTCATGGGAACAAGATCGTTCTAGTAGGCAACGAAAGAGTTAACTAGTTACATAGGATCCAGGAGCCGTGGTTAGAGGCTATCGGTATGAGCCGTAAGATCGCGGTATGGCCCGTGGCCATAAGGAATGGTGATCACGCAGACAGACCAAAGCACCTATTTCCCTGTGACTATGTGCCCGACACGGGAACCCTTAGGCTAGTGCGTCCCAGCCTAATATACATACCAATACTTTCAATAACAACGACAGACACGGCCTGCAACTAGCAACGACTCGAGCTTGCCCAAGACTGTGAAACTGGCGGGGAAAAAATGATGAAAAGACGGAAGCGAAAAAGCAGCGTTTACGAGGGCGACTCGAATAACGATAGGACGGGTAATTTCAGGAGATTGAAGATGTTTCCCCCGCCAAAAGAGCTCAGGAGATGGGAGCCAGAACCATCAGCGGCGCTTTTCGGACAGTATTGACGGCGGACGCCGAAGGGGGGACGTGCATCTAGACAGTCTTTAAGCGGCGTTCCCAAGCAGGCACGGGATTATACATCAACATCCAGACCCTGTCATAAAGGCATCCTCCCGCAATGCCCAGGATATCGGCCACCCGAGCCATCGCTAGAGACTGACGCTCGAACGCGAGGGAAGTGGTAATGAGAGGATGGAAGCGGTCCAAGCCTACGCGTTCGTGTGTCAACGATCTAAAGAACAGACTATGATGCGGCGATAACAGTTGCCAGGGAGGCCAAAGGCATTATCATCGTTACTTATGCATCTGGGAGACGATGGCTCGTAGGTACAGACGAATTGTGGCACGCAGGCAATCTGATCAGACTGATAAGCAAAGGTAGTAGTCAGGTATCTGGTCAATATAGGTTCACGAGACGACCAAAACCCGTATCGAGGCCAACTGGATGAAAGAAAACACAGGACCTCGATTCTAATGACAAAAAAATTTAGATAATATAGCCTATGCTTAGGGTGACTTTTGCTAAGTTTATTTTGACACCCCACAGCAAGGTTCCCTGTTTTCTTGCCCCTAGAGGGCTACCTATCTGGATCGTCAAAGTGTCAGGAACGGTTCCTAGGTGCTCTGATAGCGACAGAGACGGGACCAAACACGCCAGACATAGCACAGCCAGGGTGCCATTGTAAAACACAGGGATTTGGGTTGTGATTATGATCACATCTTCTGGTGTTATCTAATCAGATCCATCAACCATCCTCAGAAATTTGAGCTTTCCCTGTCCTGTGGCCTGTAGCCGAGATGGGGACGTCAGGGGTTTTGGTTCGGCCCGCTTGTTTGTTGCCGGCTTTGACGATGAGGTGCTTGGTGCTCAGTGCGTCTCGGAGACGGGAACAAGGGTTTGTATGACCGAGAATGAGGAAAGATAGAGACCAAGAGCATCTCTACGGCTCGTCAAATACCAGTATACTGCAGCCACTTTCAGGCTGTGAGTACCCTATATGTCTGATTCGTTATATTGGATGGCACCAAAACCTCCCAGAATTGAGTGCACTGCTGTACATATGAAACTAATGAACAGATGGCCTGGGAGACTACCCAATAAACATGCGAGATGAAGGACAGCCAACCATTCATTCATTTTTGGCAAAGATATGGGTGCTCCCTTGTGGAATGGCACTTGGTTGCCCAATTATTTGTGAATTGCAATTGGATAGTTGTCATTCCTGGCATCTTCGGGAAGCATTGTTAGCAAGTCATGCAACATGTCAATAGTGCTTTGGGCATGAAATTCATCATCCACATCAACGCTCATGTGGTCTATTCTTCTGATACACCGCATACTCTCCGAGTCATACCAAAAGCCATTGCGCGAGCTGAATGCCGTACTATTAACTCATGCACAATGCTCAATGTTTTGTCCTGCCTCAGTAGCTTAGTACCTAGATTGCCGTCATCCCGTCACCGACTCCCCTGGCCACCATCCATTCAAAACCCTTGAACACCCCACGCGTAAAGACAGGGCTGTCTTCTCCAAAAGCTCTTGCTTGATTGATGGGCATTCCCGTAACGCGCCGCAGCCTTGCTTTTTTATTATGCATTATGTCTTTCTACCTATCACTGTCTTTGGATATGCTTTGCTGTCATTAATGCCATCCACCTGCAGTCAATTGGATCCCTTTGAGGCACTTTGCTAGCGGACGGCCCCTCTAACCACATTTTCTCATGGTATCAAGGGCCTTAATTGAGACATCATTGTGGAACGAGAGAGCGATCATCTGCCCGAAACACCGGTCTCTGAGTCAGCAAGGTGCAACACCATATGAGCTTCTTTACCTATCGACTATGTTTAATGTGCTTGCCAGATATGAAGTTTTATTCCCTCGATCGCGTAAATGATCAGCTCTAACGTGGAGGAAGGAAGAGTTCCGGTGAGTTCAGGTAGGGAGCAGAAGTAATTTTCGGGTTGAAGGAGACAAAGGACACTCTATGAGTAGTGCAGTGATAATCCTGCAGGCGTGGGGCCTGGGGACTGTGGGATATGAACGTGCTATCGACAGTGAGGTCTGGTGCACGCTGCAGAAGGCAACCTGATTTCTAAGTTCTTGGTGGAATTTTTTAGTGGGCGCCAGCACTCCCGATAATTCAAGTTAATCAACTGAATTCAGGTCCCAAGGAGTCAAGCAGCTGACGGTTGCTGATGTTTCAGGCAGCCAAAACTGCTGAGGTCAATCGGAGGCAGCGGAAAGGTGTAAGCGAGAACGAGCTAAGGGTGCGTCGGCTCTAGATATCAAGCGGCGGGAGGTTGGTCGTTAGGGAAGTTGAAGAGCACAGAACCCGAATGGCGTAAGCTCGCGAAGCCGAAACGTCGGGGAGAAAAGCCACAAATCTCACATGGGAAATATTGGCGGAAAGCGGTGCCGAGAGCTTGCGGGGGTGGCGAGAGGAAACGGACCCTTGTGACTCAGTACGCAGGCGCGCGGTTAGAGCATTCGCTAGTGCATACGGCGCGAAGCAACCGACCAGTTAGGGCCATCTTTATGCGCCTGTCGCTCGGAATACCTAAGGGAACGTATCGACTGAAGAAATTCACCTCGCCCTGTTATTACTGTTCGTCTGAGAAGCCACGACTTTTAGCGCAAAATGTCAGGTTGTTACGCTCGCCTCAACCAACCAGTCGAGTCGATACGGTACTTCTAGAATTGACTCTTTGCCTCATGAGTCGCTCTCACTACAGGTGCACTGGCTAGGCCATCTCGATTTTCTGGAATGAAATCTAGGCTCCTGTGACAGCGATGTGATTCGCAGTCTTAAAGTTTGTCCTCTCGGCTGTAACAGAACAGGATAGTAGCTATGGCTACACGCTGACATATTGCACAAAACTAACAATGAGCCTTTACAATCTTCACAGTCCTTTAGAGGAGCATGGCAGCCGGTGCGGCTGTGAACGATTTGTTTCCAAATAGACGCGGCTGCTGACACCATCCTGGTCCGAGGTGGGGGTGCCGTCACTGTAACGCGTCGATCTTCGAGAACTCTGAAGCCGACGGCAAAACTGCAGGAAAAAGTGCAGTTTGCAGGTAAGGTAAAGGACGTAGAACCACAGCAACGGCGTAAATGTGGGGACGAAGAACGGACTGCTTTGATCGACACGACCAGAGATGTGCAGACGACGAGAGACGCGCCCACTATCAGTGCATCCGACAGCGACGCGTCGTTCACGCAGACCATGCTTCGGCCGACGCTCCAGGAGACATCAATTCATCTGATGGGCGAGCAGAAGCGGATGCTCGAAAAATTCTGGGGCGCACTGATGGGGAACTAGCAAAGGGCGACGCAGAAGGTGAGTAAACGGCTGGAACCGTCGTATCAGCTGAGGCATGTAAGAGACGAGGTCCAACGGGTCAAGGAACAGCTGGAAATGGTGACCAATGCTATCTGCAGCAGCTCCCAGATCGGCCCGCAGCCATAGCATGCAGACGTAGCCCGCGCTCCGCCTACAAACTAGCCGGGCAACGTCCGCACCCTCTCGTTCACAGGCAGCTTGATCTGTACCATTAACACGTCGCGGGTTAGTTAGAGGACAGAGATGAGGTGTAAGTTGGACAAGTGCATCAGGCAATCGAAGAGAAGGTACGGGCGAAGGACGATATCCGACGGTGCTGGCGGTGCGCGGCCGTGGTCAAGGATGCGAGAAACCCAGACCGCATCAAGGTGACGGGTCGAGACGAGGCGGATATGCGACTTGTACGGGAGGTGGCCGAGAAGGCGGCAGCCAAGGGTGCGAGAGTGCGAGAGTGCTCAGAGACTAGATGTATCCCGCCAAGGTCGATGGTGCAAAAAGAACGACAGTGCTGGACTTAGCCGGCAACGTGTTGCCGGGCGTGGCAGAGGCGCTGGGATAAGAAAACGAAGTGACGACGTCAAAGCCCTGCTCAATGCTACAACTGCCGGGAGACAGGATATAAGGGTTTCACTTACAGCAGGGCACAGCGATGTAGCAAGTGTGCCGATACTGGTCATCACCATCGAGACTGTCAGGCGGTTGAGCCCGATTGAAGACCGCATGAGTCAGCCAGTAGAAACTATCGGGTGCGACAACTACATGTCACTTCCGATGAGTACTAGCCTGCCGATACTATACTCAACGTGTGGAAAAGAGAGGTGGTGCCGTTGAGCATGATGAACGACAAGGACTTGCAGGACTATGCAGTGTTGACAGTGACTGAGCCATATGTGCACAATGTTGACGGAGCTTTGAAGACAACACCGAACAAACACAGAACCTGGATGAAATTCGTACCGTCGAAGAGACACTAGATGTAGTGGCCGGCTCGAAGTATGCTCTGGGCCCGGAGCAATCTCGAGGTAGAATAGGCCGATCCCTTCGGCCGACCTGACCGCAACGATCCCTCGGTAACTGGATCGAGAAGTCTTGATAGTAGCAGTATATGTGGCGGGCAAGGACAAGGATGCACTACACACCGCCCTGGAGCAGCTACACACGACAACCTGAAGCTTTCGCAGCAACACGGGAAAAAAGAACGGACGTCATCCTCGCCGGCGACCTCACCGCCACGACCAGCTCTGAGGACGTGATGATATAGCAGCAGGAGGCAAGGCGAGGCGGGGCCGATCATCGACTTGGTGGACGAGCACGGCTTGCTCAGTCTTCTGTCGCGAGGGACGAAGATGTGGGAAAGGTCAGGTAGCGAGAGCACGACCGACCCGATGCTTACACCAGCTCAGCACGCCGAAGAGACAGTTCACTGCAGCATCCACAAGACCGAGCATATGTCGGACCGCAGGGCGATTCGAGAGAGTGAAAGATAAACTCGCACTACCTTAGTGGAATGGCAGTGTACAGACACAAACTGACAGGTTGATAGAAGTGGTCTTCGACACTATTCACGACTTCGCCCCGCTAGCAAAGTCGTCTCATGTACCAAGAGGTGGTGGGCGACAGGCCTCACCGAACTTCGTAGAACATACACGTTCGGGCGAAACCTGGCGAGGGCTCGACATAGGGCTGGTCGAGGAATCGAGAACCTAGAGGATCGAGCAAGAGATGCAGCCAAGGAGTATCAAGATGTCATCAAACGACAAACGAAAGCGCACCGGGACCATTTCCTTGCTGACGGGACCAACATCTGGCAAGCGGCCAAATACCTCGCGCCGGCAGACGAGACGAATGGTGACAAGGTGCCACCGCTGAAGAAAAATAGACGGGACGACGCAGGATCAAGCTGCGCAGGCAGAAGAGCTATTCGCTGCCCTCTTCCCCCCATTATCCGTAAATAGAGAAGACAAAGGCTCGTGACCGCGGCATAGAGAAGCGGGCATGCCGAACCTGACAATGGTGGAGGTGGAGGAGAAAGTGATGGAAGCCAAAACGTGGAAGGCACTCCGACAAGACGGCCTACCAGCGATGGTGTGGAAGCAGCCGTGACCGGTGGTGAAGGAGCGGGCGCTGCATCTGTTCCGCACATCACTGAGCGAAGGTCAACTGCCGCATCAGTGGGGAATGGCCAAGATCATCCCGCTCACGAAGCCACGCAAAAGTGACTGCAAGCAGGCGAAAGCGTAGAGGCACACCTCACTACTGTCAACTCTGTGCAATACTTGAAGCAGTTGTGGTGGATCGCATCCAGTACGCCGTCGAGACGTACCGACTGAAGCAACAGCCAACGACAAATTGCCCAGCCCCTTACTCACCAACCCAGAGCGAGAGAAGCAATACAATGGTGTCTTGAAGCAGATCCAAACCATCCTCTACTCAATGGAGGAGAAGACTTGAGTTATCGCTTCTTGAGAGGCTGAACATCCGTTTGCATCGAGACCAGAGTCGTCGGCGGCATCCCATTCGTTCTTTAGTCGAGGGCGTCAATGGGCAGTGCTCTCCAGTCGCAGACTTTGAAACTGTCGTACAAGTCCATGCTCAGAACCGTCAGCGCACCCGACCCAGCGCTCGCCCACCACCACAGCGTTTCATTGCCCTTCTTGTCTTCCTCGACATATACAGATCTTCCCCGTCGAGGGCTCTAGTAGTTCCCGATGTAGGTATGTCCGTCATGCTGCCCTCTGGTACACGGCGGCATCGATGGACATGGCGTTGTACAAGAGTCGGAGTCTGCCAGCGGCTGAACAACGAAACCACCAACCCGGGCGTCACCTGTCGTCAGAGACCTCGCCTTTTGAATCACAACATGATCAAAGGTCCAACTACGCGATGCGACAAACGTTCTAGGATTACCAAGTCAATGTAGCGCCTGTCAGTGGCTTCTCTTATTTGATATGAATGGTGGTGACACGATGCTGGTTGCGTTACATTTGAGACCGATAAAGAGCCACGCCTGTAGAGGGAGCCATTCGCAAAGCGGGTGTCGAGGCAAATGATGAAGCTTGATTACGGCTGATGAATTATGCTATAGACTAATCGGTCGTCGCCAGCGACAACTGCAGCAGAGGAAGAACGCGCACGTAGTTGGCGTCGAACTGCAAAACTGGATGTGATGGGAAGAGTCTGCTGTTGCTGTCGGGGCAAATGAAGAGGCGGCTCTAGCCACCACAGCGAACCGCCAGCCTCTTCAAAAGCTTCGATCAAACATTCGGCCATTATCGCAACACAAATCACCCGCTGATGCCCAGACATACAAGAAACAAAAGCGCCTTCATCACAGTGCTTGCAGTAAACACCACTTGCCTCTAGCCTAGCTACTCATTATACAATCAACGCGAATCCTACCGACCATGCAAGTTGCATTCAATTACATGCTGTCGAGCCATACAACGGTCCGAGGCAGAGTACGGGCTCCTTTCAGCCCCTTTTAGGATCCTGTTACCGTCGCCCCGGGGATTCCTGAATTACCTCGACGAGCACAATTTAGCCGTCTCCGAAGAACTCAAATCTTGCGACACCAGTAAGACCAATAATACAGTCCCTCGGGTTGTAGTCTACATGAGTATCGAGACAGACGAGGAGGAGGCAGGGTGGATCACGGAGGAGAACGGTGCCGTGGAAGAGACCGAGGACGAGATCTTTTATTCAGTTATTGTCAAAACCGGGGCGACAGTTGGGCATTCTGATATAATATCTAAGAGGTGAGTCATATGTGCTATTTACAGTTGTGACCTGTGGGTGGAAGCAAAGGCCAGCACTGAGAACTTGGCAAAGATTGGGGCAACACTAGCGGGATGTTCTACGCGCCTCTTGAGGTCGGGTTGGGAGTTGTCACACTGCCAAGGTGTACAAGTAGGTCAACTGATACCGCTGAATATGAGATGTGAACGAATCAGAGCAAGAGCGGACGAGCCATTATGCTAGTGATGTAGCTACCGCGTTGCTTTGGGCTCGCAGGTGGGAGAACAGCATTAGACACATACGATGCTGCATGGATCCACTCCTCTTATTTCTGGTACACTCCGATGGGCGATTGAAGTTCAGTCGTTGCTGAATATTATCGAGAGCCAACGAGGAGCATGGTCCATGGTGTAGATGAGATATGCAGCAAAAACCTGCACCTCACTCTGGTATCATGGCTGTAGCTGTTATCCCCCAGCCCCCTTCCCAGAGATTGGCGAGCCGTCTACAAAAGACAGGGCACCCTCCCATCCAGACCGGCTCTGAGACGGTGGCATTAGAACGTGATGCCAAAGGCCGCAACACACACCGCGAGGGCGCGGGCCCCTTTTCCCAAGTAATCGTCCTGTGTGTAATGGAAGATGTGAACATATTGTTGAAGGAGTCGTCAATACCGAAGTGGCTACGGAACACCCAACGATCGAGCTGCAAGGCTACAGGGCACCGTACGGATGACACTTACGGGGAGGCTGAATTAGCTAGTGGTTGAGATCCACTCTTCCAGCTCGCCGGCTGGGTGGTTGTAAAACAGAGCCTTGGCTGCGAGACATGGTCGACAGGTCAAAAAGAGTCTTCTGCTTGTAACGAGAAGTCGCACCCGGGTTCGCACCCGAACAACCTAGTGGGCCGTAGCAATGTATGGGACCGAAGGAACGATCGAGTCCGGCTTTTAATCAGGCCAGTGCTAAGGGCACTGCTGGTCGTGTGTCGGCGCTGGTTGGCCAAGAGGACGAGATCTAGGCTCAACTTGCATTGGAGGCGCTGCGGTGTGGTGTCGTCCCTAGAAGTACTGACTGCGGGGCTGGGTTGAGGTGCAACTCAGTCGTCTTCCATTGGACGGTCGCGTTTCTGGAGGAATGCGCCTATCTCGATGTCAGTAAAGCCTGCCTCGAACTTGCTGCTCAAGCACCTCAAGCACTCTATAGGCTACGCGTCGTCGACGGTGTATGGGTGGCTGTGAGCGCCCGAATGATGACCCAGTCGGTTACCAGCTGGTATATCTTGGTCTGCGCTGAGGTCGATGATCGCTGGCGATCTACTAGGCCTCTCCGACAATACGACCACGTCATTCCTATACTGCTCGACGCGGTGTCGCAGAGAGAGTAGGACAGGGTCATCTTGGCACAAAGCAGTTATGTTGTGACGTTTGACATAGCCCTGACAATCTCGATATCGGTCTGCACGGTGTCAAGTCAGCAGTGTAACTAGGTCGTGGCTAGGAATTCACATACCTCTAAGCCTGAATATCCAGCGTCAGATCGCCAACTCAAGGTAGCCGGCAATGACATCTTCTTCCGCTTGAAGTTATAGTACTAGTCTTCCCTTCTCGTCATCCTGACTCAACTGAGCCTAAATGGTGCAAGAGGTCGGCTTCGCTACAGAAGGGGGGTCGTGGTTGAAGGTCTTGGTGGGTGGCGACGAAGCATGCCTAGCATGCCTACCGGAACTTGGTCCTGTGTAGAAGGCGGTCTTGTCGAGCGAGTCTCGGCTAGATAGGGATGTCGACCGTGTCGCCAAGAGCGCTAGTTAAGGCAGAGGGTCTCGGAACACCAACGGCGGTGTTCTACGTAGTAGAAAATGCTTCTATGCCATATATGATGCTGGAGGGTGCAGGCAGGCAGTCGACGACGGCGTTGCCAAGGCTGTAGACACTTGGGAGAAGATGCGTTCAACTCTGGCTTCACAACCAATCGCGCGACTTGGGGGAGCCGGGTGAGCTAAGGTGTCGCTTGCTCACCCTGTCCCCTGCTCGAAGATGAGCCAGGCATCTCTGCGGATAGTGGCTTAAGGCTGACACGTGATGGATTGATGCTCTGTTATTCAAGGGCCTACACGACTCGCGTTATGCGCCATTTAATTCGTGTTCTTGACGCGCCAGTTACTCTTCTGTTATCCGAATATGATCCGTTATCAGATAACTTTGCGCTTCTACGAGCGGAACTTTGGTACTCTATCTAACTTATCGTGATTTACCGCACCTCACCGCCTGACGTCACCGCGAAGGATGACTGTGCTTTGTCACACCTTCGAAGACGCTCAGCTCAACATGGAAAGCCATCCACAATTTCATTGACTCGTGGTGAATTCAAGACCGGAAGATCAAGTTTTTTTTGCATTGATTATATGATCAGTTGTTGATACCGGTTGCTGCATATCTGGTAAGATAGTCGCTCGATCGAAGTCGATGAGTAAAACATGTCCACGCTCAGGATTCCACAGGAGATTCTCTTGCCGCATATCGTAATGAATGACGCCATAAGTCAAAAGTGGCTGTCGAAATCGCAGCCACTCAGATAATCCATCATCTTTGATCGTGACCCCATCTCCTGCCCATGCCATGAGCAACATATGAACTATATCAGCTGCTGGTTGTGGAATCGGAGCAACCAAAGCAATACTTCCTAAGCAGACAGGAACATGATGACCTTGTAGTGGTTCCATTCGCCGGTAAACCTTCTCTTCATGTTCTAGACTGCCGACGGCTGCAGCGAACATTATAGCCGTGGCGGCTCAAAGATATCTTGAAGAGAGCGCCTGTACGTCCGTATTTACCACAACCATCCAAAGGTCTAATTGAACGCAAGCGGCGGACTAGTGGTGTCAGGTCCTCACATAACTCTGTCGGCTGGCACCACCGGCCGACCTCTCATCACTAGTATCGTTATCGGCGTTTGGCTGCTGCTGTGGGTTGCACGATGCCCTCGTCCTTCGTCGCAGCTGTACTGTACGTTTCTAGGCAGCTCTGAGTACTTGGAGACAGCTCATCTCCCACTTTCTGTTCTCGCTTCTTCATCCCTTTCCACTCTCTTGACCTTCTGGGACAATCGAATTAGCATGGACCTCTGTTGGCGTTGCCTCAAATATCTTGAGGACGAGCCGAAATGGAGAGCATCAAGCAATCACAAGGTTCTGTTCCGTTTCCAGTTGCATTTCTCCAGTCTTGATTGACTCAATTCAGCTTTTCTGCGATGATTGTGCAAAACGTAAGTTGCAAGGGATACCCAAGACGAAGCAGGTCGCCTGGAAAGAATGTGTGGTATGCTTCAAGGATTTTCCGGATCACCACTACACCTGCTCGACTGTTTACCCAGACACTGGCGGACCTCCTTTTCGCGTGGGCCATGCGTTGTGCTCGCGGTGTGCCTACGGCTCACGACAGAGGCGGCTGAGCCTGAAGCGAGGGTTCATCGATAAATGCCCACTGTGCAGAAAAAAACCGAGAAATGCGGTCAGAGTCGTGGCCTGTATGATTATCAGGGTTCCCAAGGATGAGGCAGCAGTGCCTGTGGACGTACCAGCCCAACCCTCGCTTATGGATGAGCCAGCCCAGCCTGTCTTTGTGCTAGGTGTGAGGCTGGGGAGATCACTGAACCACAGGCAAGTCAGGGTCCGATGGGAGGATACGTGGGAAAGGTATGACCTGATGGGCGCCGATAAACGTATGCAAGTCAAGAGCATCATTGGGGAGACACCAGAGTCTATCAGAATTCGCTGGAAAGATACTTGAGAGCTGCTTGAGGATTTGGAGGATGGCCCCTGAAGGAGGAGGCAAAGAGGCTCCTGGAGGATAAATATAGTGTGTAATGATATCGAACAAGGTTATTTGTTGGTCTTCGTGTTTAGCAATGCCCTGGTGATCTGAGACGCCCTGCCCAACCGAACATACGATGGAAATAAGTCTGGAGGGTCCGCGCCTTGTCGTACTGCGTTCGCTCATCTGACCGACTCTAGCTCTGTCATCACTGCGCCAGCCGATCCACCGTAGCAGTACGCCTGGACGGGTGTTGGGAAGTCATTCCGGGCGTGTAACCTAACTGCGCAGATGGAATCGCTCACGCCGTGTGCTGATGTTTGAAAGTGATGGCGAGAGGTTTAAGTTTGCTGAGATCTCAACGACGATAAGCCTAGCTACCCCTTGGTTCTTGAAGTGGCCACCCCCCCTTCCAAAGAGCATTTTGAACGTGAGGCTGGGAAGGAAACTTAATGACATGCGAGTCAAGATTCGCTGGGAGGACACCTGGAGGCCACTTGAGGACAAGTTTGTAGTGTGAATAGATTCATATCGGTGTGCTATAATTTGTGCATTGAAATGATGGAAATATGGCTGCTTAATTAAAATGGAGGGTAGGAGAGTGTTTCTGGACTAAACACTCGGCTCTCCACATGTTATGGAATGTCTTGAACTGCATACCGCGGAATGCGTCTCCTAGGTTTTGACGTTCTTTTCGCCAATGCACCTCTCTTCCACTTCTAACGAGCTCCGAGACAACTTTTTTTCTTTCCGTATGGCCAAGTCTGTCATTTGGCTGACTGTACCACTCTAAGTCTTCAGTGATACTATTCCTTACGTAAGATGAAAAGGAGTTGTAGATGTTTAAATCGTCCATCTGCCTTGTTTTCATTTGGTAAAGCTCTGTGTCGCAATGCGGTAGCCAGGGTCGCCTTGAGACATTGGTTAGGACGGTACAATACTATCCTTGAATGAAACCTACTTGACTGGAAATGATGCTATATACTCATCACCACAGTTGAAAACAATGATTTTGCCATGATATTCATCCAGGGCAATAGAGACCCTGCATTGACTTGCTTGTTTGTGTTGTTGAGCATGGATTGGCCCGCTTTCCTGGCCAGGCGAATATACTTTGATACTAACAGATCGATCTGATACGTCTTTAGAGAAGCTGGCTTCGAGATGGAGTTGATTCTGAATATATTTTTCCGTACAATAGTGGATTCGATAGGGCTCTATCGAACTGGAGAGATGAGAAGAGTTAGAAGCGAATTCTGTTAGTCAAGGAATTTGACCCACAGCTCTTGTAAACGTCTTGCCTGTTCAGCCTGCTGCTCTACAAGATTGAGCAGTCGACTTCTGAGGTATTTGGAGGCCTGATAAGTATAGTAAACAGAATTGTGCTCAATAAGGATGTCTGTCCAGGCCGAAGTCCCAACGCCATAAGTATACATCCATGCTGTGGGTGAGCCAACTGCGGAACCGATCCTACATAGTGTTAGATAGGTCAAACTATGACTATGACGTTGATACTCACGGTACCGAAGAAGATGTTGACTCAAGGAACGGTGACTTGTTCGGTTCTGACGGCACCGGTACAGAGATCACCTCTTCTCTTTGGCGGCGAGTGAAAATCACGGCATGCCCAATCAAATCATTGTGATCCATCACGACACACCACCGCGTCGACCCCAGCCGTGTGGCAGGGCCCAGTTGCCTGTTGGTCCCATCCGCTATCTTCCACAATGCGACTCCGACTTCTTCCCCAGGCGCCTCTCCAAAGAACTCAGCTGTTATACAAACTCGACCGTCGCGAAGAAGTGAGAGCTCTGCAGACTGCCTTGTCTCGCTAAGCAGAATCTCACTTTCACATATCAGTAGGGGCTCTCAAGAAAAGAGTCATCTTACATTGTCGAGTGTCCACGACACATTCTCTGTTCTCCACCCCTTTTGAGCATAGGCATCGCCTTTCGGAGGACAGACAAGACGTTGGGTTTAACTATGAGGTTGCCATCTCCGAGTACATATCCAAACCCCTCTAGATTGGAGCTTCTTTGGCGTATTCGATAGAAGAAGTAGGTATATGAATTCGCTGTATTCGCTGATCTCCACCGGTCCGTATGGACCAGCTCTGTAGATCGATTGCCGCATGGCAAATTCCTAGTCTTACATGGTATACATGGCCTGCCGTTGTCGCACTAAGAAGCATTAGGATGACCTATCTAGCATCGAAATATATAACTCTTACCTTAAGCTTTCGTTGTCGACATGTAGAGCAGGCGTCCAAGATCTTTCGTGTTCCCATTTGGGGAGATTGATCTACAAGGTCGTCACATTGTGAATGTCTGGTCTTACATTGCATACATGGCCTGCCGATGTCGCACTAAGAAGCATTAGTATGACCTATCTAGCATCGAAATATATAACTCTTACCTTAACCTTTCGTCGTCGACATGTAGAGCAGGCCTTCCAGGGCTTTCGACTTCTCATTGTGTTCAACTGGACTTGGAGAAATGCGAATCAGTGAATAAGTGAATAAGTGAGTGGAGGCGCCGCCAAGTTATATAAACACAATTTCACTGAGGGCCCCTTGTAAGCCATAATCGACAGCTGATCTTGGCCTACTGCAACAGTGCAAAGAATGGATGGCACAAACCCAGCTGCCCCTGAAAGGCCGGGAAGTGACATGGGAGGGGTGCGTAGAATGAATTGGGTTGTCGAGTGAGGGCAACAACGCTAATGCAGGGCGAACTATTTCTGGCCAGTGGCTCATGTGAAGGATGGACAGTCACAAATCGTGACAGCCGGGGTACCTCAACAATATTACTTCGGGAGCCAAGGGACGTAGAAAGTTGGCGCGGAGCGGATGATTGAGGCGGAGCCATGCTTGATCTGGTCTGTCTACCAACGTCTCAAAAATGGGAATCAAGCTGCCGTGCATGCAATGATCATTCACTCTAATGGCGAAGAGGTGGACTTCGAAGATATCTGTCAGCCATGCGTTGAGCATAGATGCACAAGGTTGCGCCGTGGTACTTGTTCAAATTGCGTTCTTAACGGGAGGAGATGTACATACTTTGTGACTGTGTATCGTATGACTGATGGTTGGGTTGAGAATCAATTCGATGAGATCCACGTGACTGAAGCTGATAGTCGATAAGATAAGTGATGTATTGTTATCAATAGATTGGTGAGAGATTTTCAAGGGACCCATCCAGCAATGACGTGCCACTCAGGCAATGCGGTATTTAAGTTGAGGGCAAAATGCCCCAGGAACAGGACAATCTGCCCTTTCAAATCACCATGGACAAAGTTACCAGCCTCAAATCTATTGATCTCTCAGCGTTTAGTCAAGAGGATCTTAAGACCTGCAAGGATCTTTGCAAGGAAGCCTCTTTCACATTTCAAGCACGGTCTCTATTGCATGACGCGCTACAACCCAAGTCTAACTATGACAATGTGAGCCTCGGACGACTTACCCGTTTACTTGAGCAAGTTTTTGGGGAAAAGCCATGTCGTCGAGCGGGTGCACTCCAAACCCTTGGACTGGTTCCGTTCATTGTCATCGGGCTGAGTATCCCACTGAAGGACTTGGACAGAATGAAACAAGGCTTGTTCAATGCAGTATTGCGGCAGGCTGACGAGGCGGTTCCACGTGTCGGCACATTCCTGCTAAAGGAGCAGATCTCCAAGATCATATATGAGTCTAAGGCTGAAGATTTGAAAGAAAGTTCGTGGCATACGTATCCTAAAGAAAGCACTGCTGATTATTAAAGGTCTCAACCTGCTGCATCAGAATGTGCCGACAAGCAATCACCTGCTGTTCCGCAACCAAGAGTGCTGGCATTTTGTGATCGGGAAAAATGCGTTCTTCAAGGAGTTGATATCGCTCTCCATGACGCGTACAGTAACAGTATACATCAACAAATCTATCGACGAACAGACGATGAAGACAGGCGCAATCAGGATCACCGTAGCATTCGACGCAGACCTACTGCAAAATCTCTTTGCGTTTCACATGGGAAAGCACAACGTGGGTACGTTCCTTTCTTCTTACTACTTGCCCATGAAATAGCAACGCTTGCTGAGGTTACATCAGAGAAGGCTATTAAGTTGCCTAGCGCTGTGAAGGGTCAGATCATACCTAGTCTCGGAAGTGATACTTTAAGTGCTATCCAAAGCACAGAGCGATGGATGACCGAGGAGAGTGATCCTACAACCACATGTGTAACAGCCACAGTTTTCCCTGGGCATTGTATACAAATCCTGATTCACATAGGACAAGAGTGGTGTATGAATTTTGTAAATAGTCAGATGAGTTAAAATTGGTCATTGTAACGCGACACCACAAAATAATCTTCAAGGAGAGCTTGTGATTACGCAGGTGGTGGACCCGCCCTTCGCGCGGACATGTATGCCTGGCTTCATTGTTATGTGTAATGGCCCCGCGCCTTGGTGAACAATCTTGTATGTTTTTTTCTCCGTCATAACCACTTCCTCGCAGTTCTCGTCGCACTCGAAAATCCTCCAGTTGTCATTATCTGCTTCATATTGGTGAATAGCTCTTTTGTCGGCGGCAGTGAAGGTACCAAATGTTTGATGTTTAACGTCCTGAACAGGATTAATAAAAAGATAAGCAATCTCACGGGTAGACTCACAACAGGTTTATCCGCCATCCCGACAGTTGAGTTTGGTCGAGAGTAGTTGGTTACAGAACTGCGAGTTGGTGATGTATAGGTGATCAATGCCTATTGATGCCTAAGATGGTGCGGCTACCTGATTGTAGGTTTGATAGACGGCGACCAGAAAAACCCGTCAACTTCTTGATGCGCGAACACCAGAATGACACGTGAGCTCTCGGTTTGTGATCAAGAAGAATACCATGGTGAAAGTGTATGTCACGCTGTTCTGATAAGGAGGGGTAAGGAAACCATGGAGAAAGTTTGAGGCCTCATATGATCACGTGAATCCGTGATGACCAAGAAGGTGGAGGGAACGTCTGCTAAGGCATTTTGCCTTTGACAGAGACATTTTGTCTCGACCTCCAGGCATTCTGCCCTGTCTAATGAGGGGCAGTTGAAAGTGTCTTACTAAGCTAAATGGCTAACCTGATAAGGTGATGGCTAACAGGGAATGACGAAACAGCTGACTTCCTGTACCATTCTCCAAAGCTATGATGGATCGGAGACATGGCGGACGCTCTACCCATCAACCAGTGCTTCAAATCGTTTTCGAAGACCCACAGTCACGAAGAGTATCAGCTGAGCCGTCTCTCAGGTTGCCCGAACACTTCACTTCTCTCCTAACGGATCTATCGCAGGAGAATGACCAACTTGACAGACGAGGGCGACAAGGGCTCAACGACGCGGAGAACTTGTCATTTAAATTAGCGCAGCTCAAGAATCTTGACTTGATCCATGACCCGGACCAACGTCTCGTTTTAGACCACTGGCAAGAATTAGTTGTCATTGCAGCTACTATAGTGGATAGTTACCTTGGCCATGAGGAGGTTGCAGTTTCAACTACCACTAATCTAAACGGGAGTGAATTGTCTCGTGATACGATCCTCAGGGACAAGAGAGTGGTGCGGGAGATGATTAAGTTAACAGATCATATGTACCTCCATTGGAAATATCATGGGCTTGCCCTTGAACTCATGGTCCTTCTAAGTACAACGTTCCATCTCAATCTTAGGTCTACGTTTTCTTACGTCACTGCAGATATTCCCTTGTCGATTCTTCGCCAACAGAGCACTCGGAAGATTCAAGAGTTACAGCGTCTTCTTGAACAATGTACACCTTCTCCCAAAATTAAGAGCTCCGTCAAGTTATACATGCCTTTTTTAGTTCTGTTGTTACGACCGGAGTACAGTCTTGTAGACGTACAAAACGCTTTGCAAACGTCACTCTTTGACACGGGTGATTGGGATCTCTTCTGCAAGACAATAGCACTAAAGTACGATCCGGTACGAGATGCCTGGACTTCAAGAAAGCTCATCCCATCAAGGGAACTTGAAATGCAGGAGTTTATTGATTACAAGGGAACTTATCCAGTTGAGGTTCAGGTCCCAATATCTGGCTTCAAGACATTCGAAGCATCGCTTGATTTACTTGATTTGCAGCGAAAAGCTGCGTGCGCAAGCCAACATCAAGTAGAAGGTACGCGCACAGAGTCAATACTCGCATATAAGTGGGATGGTATTCATGACGCTATACAACAGCAGGTGTTGCAAGATCTAGTAAGTCCTGTGCTTCTGTGATGCGTTGTATGCTGATCGAAAAGGCAGCATGTGGACTCATCAAAACAGGAGATGTATATGTGGAGAGGGTCTACGTTCAACATTCGCCAGGCAGCACGCGTGTTCCGCAAGGGCGCCTTCAAATCATCGTACCTATAGCGCTGTCACAAGAGCCTTCATCCGTTTCTCTTGGCGAGGGAGAGTCCAGCACAACAATTGAATGGAACACCCACACTGTATACATCCTGGACCAGAACATTATACTATCAACTCGCTCCACGATCGAGTATATTTCTTTGTTGTTGGCTGTACTTTAACAATCCGATCATCCTCAATCACGGCTTAGTAACCTTCACCAATTGTCCACTGGTGCCGCTGATAGCATCGACAGGCACTGGTCCTCCCCCTGGCTGCGATCCATCTCCCTTTGTGGTATCTATTTGCCATTAGTTAGACCAGGTGCTTACTTAGAGCAATGAATTCCTTACCCGAGGTGCTAGTTTGCTTCTTTGATGTCTCAGCCGTGGGGGCCTCTTGCTGTACTGGCTTGTCTGACATGTTGACACTCTGAGATAAAGTAGAGCCACGGGTGCATGTTAATGATTTCACGAAGGAACACTGTTGATTTATGCATTAATACGCTGATTTTCTTGGAATATAAGTGCCGCCATTCTCAGCAGGGCTAACATGCAGCAGGATTCTCGCGGGCTGCATAATGACGGCCTTGATTGTTAGTTGTTCGTTACGATGATTTCGACTCAAGTCAATAAGGGCATTCTTACACAGAGTGCCTTTGGCATATCCTTTCGTCAAGGCAAAATGCCCTTACACCTGGGCAAAGTGCCCTTATTCATCCTTGTCAAAGCCTCTAGTGCTGAGATGGGTAGGCAAAATGCCCTTACACGTAGGCAAAGTGCCCTTATGCATCCTTGTCAAAGCCTCTAGTGCTGAGATGGGTAGGCAAAATGCCCTTACACGTAGGCAAAGTGCCCTTATTCATCCTTCAAAGTCTCAAGTACTGAGATGGGTGGGCAAAATGCCCTCACACCTAGGCAAAATGCCCTTATATATCCTTGCAAATAATCTAAAATTACTACACCCTTGCCTAATCAAGGTGCATTCCAGGTTCAGTGCGTCAGCCTCATCATTGGTTATGGCCAACTAGAGGGGGGGGTACGAGAGGCGTCGTCCATGCATGCACGGGAGAGACATGCATGATCATCATTGATCTTTCCAAAATAGGCACGTACAAGCCTTTTCAGAACAGGGACGTACAGGAGGCGCTAATGTAGACCCTAGACTAACAACAACCTCGACCATGCGACCAACATTGCCTTGCTCTGGCAACAAAGTGATACTGAACAAGAAAGATTAACTACTTAAATCACTGTGCAACCCCAGAAGGCAACAAGCTGGGTGGCCTCATTGATATCGGTTCGCCTGGGCAGTTCGCAAATTCGTTCTACACGACCTACTCTGCAATCCTTTCTGATTCTGGTCGTGGGGCATACGACACAACTGGCTATCCACAACCCCACCAAGACCTAGACTAAGCTAGTCAACAAGCACAATGTCTGGAACTTATATTCCTGTTGTCGGTGCCATTGCCGCAATTAGTCTCCTGAGTCTCCTGGCCTACTTTCCTTGGCGTTTGAAGAAACGCCATGCTAACCGGCGTGGTGCCGACCTCGAAGAACGTCCGGCGGGAAACTTTCATGAACTCGGATCGCAGACTGAAGATCTATACCATCTTTCAGAGGATCAACTACAGTCTGGCTCTGGAAACAATGAACCTTCGCTTGAAACCCAGTACCAGAGAGCACGGCCCCGTTCACTTTCAGTCAGACCACCACTTCCGAACCCCCAATCACTGTCAGGCCCTGAGAATAATGAACAACTGGCTAAACCCCTCCCTTGCCTGAAACCGCTGAAAAGTAAACCTGCCTCTCTGCCAATGACCCGACTCACGTCCGGATCTGGAAATGAGTTATCACTCCAAGCCCAGCCCCAACTACCGCCACCAGTCCATAAACATCTTCCGCAGCCCAAGTTACAGCGACCCGCTTTCGCTCACTTTTGCCTGGTCATCCCAAAGCCCTTAATTCTGGAACTGGGCAAGGAATTCCCCTGTCGCGTGGAGAAGAAGTTCGCTGAACTGCATGTAGACCCTCCACCGGGAGTATGTCAACTCAGCGGTATTATACATCATAAGACGGCCGCTAAGGAGGACTTACTGGCTTGGAAAGGGCTTCGAATGTTTGAGGTCGCGAGCCATGATCCAGAGGAACTGTGGAAGGAGATCAAAAAATTAGTTCGGGGAGAGCTTCGGGAGCTTTTCCCTACACTAATTACGGATACCTAGGTAGCTTAGATGTAATATCCGAATGGACAGGATAGGCTCGTTCCTCAAGAAGTTGTCTACAGCGTCAGTCGCCCGCAGCTTCAAGCTAATACGCGCAAGCAATACATATGCCAATTTATGGAGCTAAATTTGATGGCGTTATGGCACAGCCAGAAAGGCAAGCGATATATTGGGACCGAGATCCTCTGAAGGAGTTGGGGTTCCAGCCACTGTTGAGGGAGTTCAACCAGATAGTGCAATCCCGCAGACACCTAGGTGTGTGATGAACAAACTCATGTACGCAAGCAGGGCGTGGACTAGCACAGATTACTCAGTCAATGTAAACCAGGATCAAGGATGTGAGTTAGGCTGCATGGCATAATGTTCTGAAGGGTGGTGTCAGTAATTGCTTTCGATCTTCGATTTTCATCTGTAATAAGAAGAAAGAAAAGAGTAGAATAATGGTTGGTCATTTGACTACCGCTCTGGTTCGAGTACAGGGGTATTCGTGTCACAAATATTGGTCATCCCCCACTCATATTCGTTCCTCAACTCACCTCTTTCATCAATTCACCAACTCACTTCCTTCATCAATAGGTTACCAAACTTACCAACTCCAACAAAATGACTACTTTCAATACGACGGCCTCATGGTGACAAGCACCGGAAGCCGTTTCCATGCCAGCCCCTTCCGCACCAAGGAACTCGTTTGCCCAACCCATTTCTCCTCCTCTCCGCCCCCCTACTGGTGCTGCCCTGCCACTCCTCCCTCAGGTCCTGCCTGCACATCTGAGAGCTCTGCTCGAGATTGAAAACATGGGCGCTCAAGTGCATAATTTGATCTACTTCAGGTTTTCTGAACTCATTCATGAGTTCAACTGTCTGATCAGTTGGTTGAAGACTGCGGTTCCGGAACATTTACCTCTATGCATCAGCAAACTATTCTCTTATGTTCTACAGAAACTTGAGAAAGTCTCGGAAGCAATGAGTTACTATGTTCGGTATGGCGAGGGGTTTTTGATCCAGCGTAACCAGCATAACACTCAGTTGAACGAAATGTGTCAATTCGTCAACACCATGCGAAACCAGACTCCAATAAACCTCAGGCCACCCCAGCCTGAAAGATGGGAGGTCACTTCGTCCTCAGATTACGAAAGGGAACAAGAGGACCCCAAGGCTGCTGAATCTTCTGACCGGCGCTCCTCGTTCGCGCCTTTTTCTCCGACTTTCGGCTGTACTCATATGGATCCCCTGGATCCATCGTCTGGGGAGACACTAGTGTCCAACTCTGTCCCCGAAGAGAATCTAAAGGTACATCTACAGTTCAAATTGAAGCTCGAGCATATACTGATAGACACGGCAGAGCGAGAAAACCAGCCTTCCTCCTACAGGCGGCCATTTTGCCACTGGGGAAGTCCAAGATGACCTCTCGCGTTGGTCTAAGACACAAGAGGAAGGCAGTGGTTATCCAGATAGCATGAATCCACCAGGGTATGCCCGTCCATCGCCGTGCGGTTCACAGCCTTCAGCCGAGGATGAGGACGATATTGATGATTTCTTTCTTTTGTTTGATGAAGCGGATCTCCTCTAATTTCCTTCTCTCATTCCATTCTATTTCCTATCACTTCAGAAGTATTTTAGGGTTGTTTCTTAGGAGAGTCTTTCTGTAGCTGTTGAAAGTCGTTGCTGATCACATTTCCTGGACTGTTTGTTATCACCATCAGGTGGTAGAGAATCTCGTGTGTTTAATTGAGCATTGTTTATTATTAGTGCAGCTTCCACTAAGCCAAAGAAACGAGTCTCTTATATCCTAAGTCTCTATAGATGTATTGAAGCGTTCCTCCAAGGCCCCGTATGTCGAAATTATCAAGTCAGGGACTGGTCTTGCCTGGGCTAGTCTTGTCTAGACAAGCCGAGACATGGTTCTCCTCTGCATGGCTATCGCTGTGCCGCCTGAGCCCAACTTGACGCTCCCTATGGTACTCTGTACCAAACAACTCAACGGGCTCCGTACTCCAGTCTAGTAGATTGTCTTCAGTATTAACCACCGCGTCCTAATATAGATGTGTAAGCCAAGGATTAATTACGGACCCATGTATCAAACGGACCTCTTTCTTCCCTCTAGAAGTAGCAGTTTCATCATCATCTTCCCGCTTTGTCATCGAGTGCTGGAGCCTTGGGTTGTCCTTCTTGGATTTTAAGCTAGGCTGCTGGCTTGGACTTGATGGCATTGTTGGCCAAGTAAATTTCGGTGATGTGAGTTGAGAAATCAGTGAAAGAAACGGGAGTTGGGGGATGACCGGTATTTGTGACAGGAGAGTTGCCAATTGAACTGGAACCCGAGACACGGGTTCCTTGATCTGCTGTAGCCTAGGGAGCTACGCAAGTCCAGTGTATCTGCAAGTCGATACCACAGGGCAAGGATAAGAGTCACACACCCCTTCTTCAAACCTGGTCCGCACCCATATGTAGCAGTGCATTAGCGGTTAGAGCTACGGCGGGGCTTTCGTCCTCCTGATATGTTGGCAATCTGGTGCGATGCTGTGGGCTTCATCAGAAGCAATGCTTATCCCTAGAATGGAGGACCCGTGCATGCAACTGATAACATCCACGTAGACTCACATCGACTCATGCATCTATATTGGTCTCCTGGTCGAACCGGGAAGCTACTTTAGTTATAAAAGCCGTACGTGGGATACCCATATATCGTCAATTTGTAAACTCCCTTCATCAAGCATCATGGAGTCACTGTTCGAGAGCATTGAATCGCCTATAACCTTTAGCGCACTGCTGAAAGATAAGAAAGAGGGAACAATTATCACCGGCACAATCTTGAAGAAACTAAGTGAGCTCACCTTCATTTACAGTAAAATAATAGCTCTAAGACTTCCAGTACGAAACAAAGAGAATGAACTGAAGAGGCCCAACGTCACCCCAGTCGAGGGAGTTGAGATTCCAGATGTCCCCGAAGAAGAATCCTTCTATTTTCTGTCTTGGAAAGTTGAGGGCTTGCTACCATATCTGTGGGTTCCTGTATCCAAGACCGCATGCAGGCTCGACCACCCTGAGAAGAACTTGAAGCGCCTAGAGAATGAGAGTCTTGTGGTACTTTATGGTATATTCGTGTCAAAACACCGTTGGAAGTCAATTGGTCTTGTAGGTTCCAAGTATCACCATAAGTGGTATAGAAGACATGATGCCAGGTTGGCCAACAGTTCTATGTACCTAATACAGGCGAAACCAAGTGTCAATAATTAGAAGAAATGCTGGGGTCGGGGATTACGGTTGTTTGGGTCGCATCCAACTTCAATGCACATGCATTCCATTGCAAATCGAAATCATGTACTCTGTACCTTCGAAGTAGTTTGAGTTACCTGGGCACCCGAGATCGGGCAAGGATCGCTCACAGTGATTTTCTATATGAGCCCTATTACCCCAGCGGTATGTGTGCGCAAATGCGCAAACTCACTTCAAGCAGGCTAAAACATGGACCCCTGCATCAAAGGCCTTTTTGTTTATGACTACTATCCTATACATCACATCAGATATATTGTCTTTACGGACGAAGTGTATCAAACTTTCTGTATGTTTAGTCATGACCTTGGAAAATCATCCCTAACATATCAAGGTAAAAGAGGAGTCGATTTCGAAAAGCTTGAGGTGGTTGCCGACATGGCGCCTACTTTCGACGAGAATTTCAGACCTAGCGAAGTGATCGACCCCAAAGCAAGGCGGCTCTGGCTTGCCCGTAAGGCCACAAAGAAACAGCTGGAGTCTGCCGGTTGGAAATTTAAGTTGGAGACCAAAAGGGGCCACGAGATCTTTGTCGAAGTGTTAAAGACCCCGAAATAGCCCGATCTTGTTCTGTCCGTCACGGGCTGATACATCCCCGGGTCTCCCCTTATCAGGTCACTTTGGGTCCTTTAGAAGGAAATCCATGAGCGTATCATGTCTCGCTGCAAGTTGTAATTCTCGTTTCTGGGGCGATGCAAGGTTATCGGCTTCGCAGCAATAGTTCTGGCTTTAGCCTCCTCGATTGAATACAGGCCGCACCCCTTCTCTTCTTACCAACTGATGTCCGTGCTTTGCTTTAGCAACTTCCGTCCGAGAGTGTGTCAGGGCTTGTTCTAGTTCCACGGATGTGGGTGCCGGAGAAAGCAGACTTGCGCCCCCTTGGCTGCAACCAGGATACATATACTCTGCAGCCCACCTTCAGATCTGTTTCCTGAACTTGAATTCTTTGCCTTTTAAATATACTCAGCGACCATGGTTTTGCTCCCCATTACTGCTCGTCCAGAGCTTTCTTTGCAACAGTCTACTGCAGCTCTTGACCCTTCGGTACCGCCTACGCCGCCTCCCTCTGAAGCAGAGACCTCCGAACCACACCACGAAAATGAAGAATTGGAGCGAAGTCAGGCTCTCAAGCTACTTATGTTACTTTCCACCATTGACCGTGCGACTTCGCCGAACTACGTGAACCCTCATCAGCTATATGACGAGGCAGCAAGATATGACCTGCCCGAGCTCAATGAACGCTACTTCGAACGTCTCTTCCAACGACTCAAGCCGAACACTCGGCAACCTATACCTCGTGGCATCGTACCTGCTTATGAGATTTTGGGGAAAGCACTCCAGTCAAAGGGCACACGACTCGAACCATTACGATTGAACATGGAAGTCGACGATCATTTTCTCAGCAAAGAACTGCCAAATAGCGAATGGGCCCTTTCTGCAGTAAAACATGGGAAACTTCTGGCAGATCATGGTTGCTATTACGACATTATGCTGGATGAGTCGCCTTACATCAAAATATATGTCAAACTATCCTGTTTGATCGACAAACTCGACAAGCTGAAGGTACAGACAGTCCGTACGACAGCTGAGTATCTACCAACTCACCGCCTCCAACTCCAACAATTACGCAGTATGCCTCGCTCTGAAGACTGCTTCGACAAACCCATTAAGAACCTCAGTGCCCTATTTGAGGACATTGGGGGGTCCAACAATACATACAATCGCCAAATTAACTCTCTGCGGTTGCACTTGTGTCGTGGCCTATCGTTTGACCTTGATATCACCCTCGACGGATTCGGCTTGCTCGACGAGGTGGACGACAAGCACCCGCCATCGGAATTTCCTTCCAATTCATCCATGATGACACGCAGGCTTAAGTTTCTTGAACAACGTGTCCAAAGAGACCTTGAGAAATTAGATGATGAGGTTACTCAGAGCATGCACATTTTACAATCACGGCTCAAAGATAACGACGTCGCGAACTGGCCACAGCTCTCGATTCACATCCATCGTGCTCAGATTTTGCAGAGTCAAAGACGCCAATATTTGAGTCATGCGACATCAATTCTCTACCACCAACAGATGTTGAAACGGGGGGAAACAAGCAGTGCCCATCACAGGAAAATGTTAAAAGGGGCAATCGAAGATTGCGATCAGTTCCTTCTTGTGCCAGAGGAAGTTGATGGGTATGTAATGGTTTGATATTGATGGACGCAGGTTACTTTTATGTTCATTTTGCATGTATGTTTAATTTTAGCTTTCTAATGGATACTCGACGTTATTTTATCACATGTTAAAGGCTTGAACGTTTGAGTGA
Source organism: Fusarium siculi (assembly GCA_019843635.1). Taxonomy (NCBI): domain Eukaryota; kingdom Fungi; phylum Ascomycota; class Sordariomycetes; order Hypocreales; family Nectriaceae; genus Fusarium; species Fusarium siculi. Next base: position 28,052 of record JACDIX010000228.1, read on the forward strand.
AACTAGATTCGACATGCTAAGAAACCGATTGAAGAGCAACGACACCTGACCAAATCTCCTAGAGCCTCATCGTCCGTTCTTTCTTGTCTCGTTCAAGCAATTCATCCACCATAGATTGCAACTCATTGAGCTTTTGGGAGATTTTATTGGCCTCGGTGATTGAATAGGAGATCTTCTCGTTGAGATCTTTGAATCCCCTATTTATCGATAGTGACCCGCATGTTTCGTCATTGTTCTCGTCCAAGTTCTGTTGCTCAATCTTGTGGCTTAGTGTATGTTTATGACCCCAAGTGGCTGACATATCCCTGTTGCTAAGTTGTCTCCTCCTTGTACTCGACCGGAAGCCATGGGCTGGGACTCATATTCAGAGTTTGTCGACATTTTTGCGTGGAAAGAAAAGATTATGAGTGAAATGAGAGAACCTGAGTGTGTGTTTTTAATAGGAGAGCTGCCCTAAGCCCTGTCAAGGGCGATCCAGTCAGCCACCTTGTTCAAGGCAACTGGAAACTGTAGGAACAACAACAGGTCGCCTCCTCAGACTATCGAATCACCCCCGTACGTATCATTGCATTAGTGCGTACTTCATCTGAGAATACTGTGATCCGGCTGCAGATGGAGCATGGGTTTCGAAGAGCGGTTGGAAAGCCATGCATCATCATTGGAACAGAACAAGAAGGGGATTCGCATTCAAACGGTTTAATATGTCAACAAACCTTACTATCATACATAGCAGTTCTCCTGTCTGATAGCACTGATACCTCTCAAACCGATCATTCTACTTGGTTGAATTCTGCATGTCAGATATTTCTCCCTGGGTCGATTGTGAGCGTCCCCTTGTCCATGTTGCTGACAGCAGCAGCAGCTTTATAAATAATCACAGTGGGTGATTCATCCTGAAATGCATAGTAGCCGGATTTACCAAAAAGCAAACCTGCCGATATCAAGCAATCCCATTTCTGATCAGGAGGAAGTGGAGCAAGTGGCGGGGGTTGTAACGATTTGTTGTCAACTTGCTTGATGTCTAATCTCAATGGATAGAGCATCGGGCCCTCGCTGGTCAGCATTGTCGGCTTTGAAGCCTCGAAATGTCGAAATACCTGACCAAGAGATACTCCTCTGTCTTTGAGAAGTACAAAAATATGTCGAATGGCCACACACAGCTCGTTGTTTTTGAACTTTTGGCCGAAACTCTTCAGGATCTCAGGGTCTTGGGACACCGCTCGGTACAAGGCTCGGTACAAGGCAGTGGAATTGATGGCCAAGGTAAGAAACTTGTCGTTTTCTCTAACACACAGACAATTTCTACTTTCGTTTGAGGTACCATCAATAAGAGAAACGTGGTCTAGGAGCTTCCATATCTTTGTCGCCTGATTCTGCTCAGAATTTGACAGGTCTTTCTCGACCTTGTCAATCCAATCAAATATATCACAGGTCTGAGAAAGATCACCGCCGCCATCGACATCCAGGTCTTCGAGGTAGGGCGAGGGCGACACGCCGGAATTCAGGGGTACTCGTAGACAGTCTTGGTCATAGGCGTGCTGCTAGATCTTCTTGTTAGTAAACGTTCAAGAAATTGGATCTTTGGCGCACCACTCTTAAATTCCCATCCCGTTCAGGAGCCTCTCGTTGGGGGTTGGTGGCATTATTGGTCAAGCTAGGAATGGCAAGTTTCATTTTGTCGACGGTAAGAAAACGAAGAAGTTGAGCAAGAGAAAGGAATCTTGGGGGATGGGCGATATTTGTGACAGGAGCGGCCACTTGGGCTTGAAACTGAACAGGGGCTCTTTGATCAGCCACCAGGCTCCGGCCCGGGAGTAAGGCTGGGCTAAGTCACACGCCCCCCTTTCACTACAGTACCGAGTTCACACCTACAGACAGTAGTGCATTAATGCCGGTCTCCTGTTTGGCAACCACTGGCCTGTGCTAGGGCGGCAAGGTCTCACATCATTTAGGTTTTCTGTTGCAGTACGGAGCTTGAGTCGAAATTAAATGTATACCCACAACGACAGGAGCCAGCACCAACTCAGGCCTGCATCTGCAGTCACTTGTACTTTGGCATACCGGCTGACCACTGATCCAACTAGCCCTTTAGAGATGCTTGTCTACTCTATATAAACCCTTCAAATGTCACTGAGTTTACGGTAGGGCTAAGCATGAGCAATAATGAAATCGCTGTTTGAGAGTGCCGGGTCACCTACTACCCTCTCTACATTGAGAGAAGGTAAAAGCAGAGGAACGATCATTCTGGGCATACTCTGGGAAGAACTACGTAAGTTTGGCTCTAAACCGATCAAGAAGCAGGCTCTGACATTTTCAGGGGACGTTGACAACCTGAAAACCCATCAATTTACCCTGACCCAGGGCGTTGAAATTGAGGGGATCAGCCCAAAAGAGCCCTTCTATTTTGTGCCTCAAGTATTTATGGAAATTCTACTACCACCTGATTGGATTTCTCACTCCGTTAAGGATCCTATCAACAAGAGGCTTGTTGTTTTCTATGGGGTGACAGTGACGGAGAGTCCACGCAAATTCAGGGCAATAGGAATTGAGGGGAGCAACTATCACTCCGAATGGTGCCAAGGATGCACAATGATCATTGAGGCTGTCTTTAAAAAACTAGGTAAGATCAGGTTGAGCTCAGATTAACAAGTCCTGACACACCCAGAAATAGTAATGGACCTTGGAGACCGTCGTCCAAGTCGGTCTGTACTGGTTGACGAGGCCAAGGGCTCTGATAAGTACCAGTATACCATCAAGTCGAATTCTTTCTTTGACGTTGGTCGGTCAAACCAGGACCTAGAACATAAAACTGGGTGGGAATTTAACTACACTTCAGTAAATAGGCAGAGTATCATCATGGGGGCTTACTATCGTCCTGGAATAACCAGGGCCGCAGTCGGTTACTGGTGTGGAAACTACTATGATGATTGGGAACTATTACTATAGATAGGCTATGTGTCTCTTGAATATTGATTATTTTCCGATCAGACTTTGTAATTTTTCAGGTGCAGATAGCCGCCAGGTTTGACCCCTGGAAATGTTGTGATGCGGCTGCAGACAGGGCAAGGGTCTATCTGATGGAGGGTCGTTTGGCGGTGAGGATCAGTTCGTTCATTTTTACCATCAAGATATAAAGAAGCAATTTTCCTGCCTGTATTGAGACCAAGATCTTCCAGTCTCAGGCCCCTACCTCTCGTGTGGAGTTAAAGATGAACGTCAAGCTAACCCACGATCGCTGTAAGCATTCGATGAAACTGCATGGACACCTCTAATGACCTAGTGAAACTCGATTATTTTTCGCGAGAAGCAAATGAACGTAATGAAAGTGATAACGATGAGTGTGCAGGAGACGGGTACGAAGCAGACGATGGGTATGAAGCAGACGATGAGGATGAAGCATACCATCACAAGCGGGCAATTCGTCGAGTAAAGAACCAATCACGCGAGGGCGAATCAGACGAGGGATATGTATCAGAGTCGTCAACGGTATTTGAAGACCTAGACGTGGAGTGTGAGGATTAGTATCACTTGGATATAAAGGTATCGAAGTTACGAGCAGGTCAACAACGGGATTTTAAATAAGAGGTTTCCGCCGTGATATTTTGTGGTTCAACTGTAGACTCTCCTACTTCTACCTACCTGGTACAATTTTAATAGTTATCTCCAGCACGAGGCGGTAGGTAGTTTGGAAAGTATTTCATCAATAGATGTCACTGAGAGGTTGCAGCAGCTTGGCACATTTGCGGGGACCCGTGTGGCTCAGCACGTGGCGTGTGGCGCCAATCGAGGCGATCAAGGCAGCTAAGCCTCAGGCGATATATACGTCGCCAGCACCGTGCGCCGATGTTTTGTGACGCAATCGACCGCCTTGGCACCACTTTCACAATATCATGTCCGCAAACTATTCTCTTTTCTACTCACGTTTGAAAGAACTAGTGACTGAAGTCTCTCACATCAAAGCTGACTTCAATGCACAGTTCTCTCCGCAATCGATACCGCAGCCTGAGAGCCAGAAAAGCGAAGGCGGAGATTCGCACCAGCGACTGCCATGGAATCAAATCCAGAGAGGGCTAGACAGGGTGATTCAAGAGCTTAAGTCGGTGCTAGATAATACAGCTGATCTATCGAGCTCATCTTCGCCATGTAGTGAGCGGCAGCCATGCAGCCAGACGTCACAGCAAGATGTACGGATGGAGAATGCCCAAGGGCAAAGGAATATGAGACCAGAAGAAGCTATCCGCCTTTCCGCAGCTTCCCAAGACAGCGCCATTGAGCTGACGCCGCTGTTGACCAACGCAGCTTCAGAAAAGAAAACTGAGAGCCAAGGCAGGAGCGCGCTTGGGTACAGCGGTGATGGGAATATCCAGCCAGCGCAGCCTCCCTCCATCCCGGGGCCAGACCAAGACTTGGAGTGCCAAGGAGCACCGTCGAGGAACCCCACTCCAGGCACTGGATTGCCCGGACGGTCGTACCCAGAAGGTTCAACCGGGAGAATGTCGACGCCATCGTCAATACCATCCACCGATGCGTCATTTCCGATACTCTCTGTCGAAGACATGGGGGAACGGCTTGTCTCAAAGCTTGCGGATCTGGACAGATGCCGTGCCCCTCAGAAGATGACAGTTCCGGTTATCAATGTCGACCTTGCTGAGATGAAAAACCATATACGCATGGACGATGAAGGCTGGCAATACACGAGCATCAAATACGAAGCGGGCCCTAAAGGTAAAGGCTATGCCATGGCTTATATCTCAACTGTTGAGCCCAAGCCTGAGCTAGACTGGCCAGCCTTTACAGCAACAATGCGAAGGCCGACGGTAGCAGAAAGCAAGGAAATCTTCGAGAACACTGTCAAAAACCCACCAGCCGGTAGCATCCCTTACTTCAATGGTCACGCGGAATTTCCGTCGGTCAAGCCACTTGATCCAGGGAAACGAATCAGGGATATTCCTACGATCAGGGATCTACACAGCCAATACGATCATATCAGTACAGGCCCTTCTGCCAACCGCATACATTGCGAAAACATGACCTACTGTGTTGGTTCTACCTACTATGGCTTTCGGTCTTTCAATGAGGTTTATGCAGGGCCAGGGTACAAGTTGTGGTTAGTCATTGCACCACACCACATTGCCAAGTTCAATGACTTCTTTACCGAAACGTTCAAGTGTGGGACATGCGATCAAAGAGTTGGACATAAGTCAGTGTTAGTTGCTCCATCACGACTTGACGAAGAGAAGATTGATTACACTATCGAGGTTATTGGTCGGGGAGAGGCTTTCAGAACACTACCAGGGCAGCAGCATCAAATCGTTAATTACGGTGCCTGCGCAGCTCGGTCGATCAATTACCTCCACGAAGACGACATGTTTGAGCCTAAAAACGTCAACTACTGCTACGAATGTGGTCTCATCCAATACTGTGAAGATTCTAGAGCTACGCCTGCCAAGCCGCCCAGCACATCTTTAGAATCATCAATACCCGCCAAGAGACAACGCTCACGAAGCCTCCATACGTCAGCAACAACGCGAGCTTGCACGGAAGCTGCTAAGCGGATACGGGAATGTATCAACAAGACAAAGACGGTAGACCCATTGTGCAATATTCCCGGTCTTGTCAAGAGCAACACGGCGATGGACATTTTTTTGTTGGCCATGTCGATCAGAAGCAAAGTGGCGATGGATCAACTATGCACTTTGACCCGTGAGCTACTGCGTCAACGGCAATCTGGGACCGGAGATATGACTGGAAGTGTGGATGTTGACGATGAGGATATTATCGGCAAGCGTGTTCGAATTCTTCAACAGGCGCTCAGAAAGTCGGCATTGGGCAACTATTCTGTGCGCCATGCTCAAGTTTGCTTGGCGAGAGAGGTTGACAGAAAAAAGGGGGAGGACGGACGCAGTCGTGCAAGTTCCACTCACGTTCACCAATGCGCCAAGGAACTGGGCATGAAGGATGTAAACTACCATCTTCAAGAAGGAAGAAGATGGATTGCAGTATGTGGTCATTACAACGGGCTTCTACCTTTCATCCTCCTGGGTTCCAAGGTGTCAGGGGCCCAAGTTGTGACATACTTTGGTTGTTCCACTAAGCGATGGGATGAACTTCGAGGCGACAGCCTTCAGGCATTCCACCAACTCTTCTGCGATCCGTTCTCCAAGGATCTCATTGCAGCTGGTAAACTATTTCAGGATTTCCTGGACAAGACAATTCAACCAATCTTGGAATGGGAGAAGATTCTTCATGAGGTTGAACGTGCTCCTGATCTGGTCTCGAGTTTAACATCATACATGAAGCTGATGTCAAAGGCTGACTAAGTAGTCAAGTCAACTTGACTACTTAGTCAGCATCTTAGCATCAGCCTAACCTATACATCATCTAGTAGCCAGTTTCCCAGGAAATGACTTCTAACTGCCAAAATAACCGGATTGAACGGGCGCCGATAGCTACGCTTGCATATCCCCGTTGACGGAGACTGAATCCTAGAAAAGAGGCCCTCTCAAACCAAGGGCGGAGGAGTTGCCAACAACGACACCAGCAGCAGGACATGACTTCAAGTATATTACGAGACACCACCTACATTCAGCGATATTCAATATTCTTTTAGATTTTTCAAATTCCGAGTACTAATATAAAAGTTAAAACTTCCAGTCCCTGTTGAAGCTTCTTTATCTTGACCCAACCAGTAATCAGGTTCTAGTCAAAAAATGCCCCCGTAGCCTCGCTTATCGATACGTTTCGGCACGATAGTCTGGAGAGCATACTGCCATAGTGCTCCGATCAGCATGTTGTCTGGCGACATGGAAGCGCTTCAGCTCAGAAGTGAGGGCTCCGATGATATCGTCGTCGATGAATTTTTCACTGTGAGGCAGCTAGTAGGGGTGGAAAGGGTCAATTTGAGGGCGTCTAGTTAGCTTACAAGGCAGCCTGGTCAGGCTACCAGTGGACTTCCCGCTCCCTGTAGGTGCGAATTACACAGTATCGAATCAGAAACACGGTCAAAGTGGAGGAAGTAAGGAATATTGCCCCAGTGTGAAAAATCCAGGGTTTCAGGTGTGTACGTGAAATACGCGTATCCTGTGTGCCATACCCGTGAGTCGGAGCGGGGAACCCCAGCCTGGCTGGCATGGTTCCGAAGTAGGATAGTGATAACTTGTTAAAACCGTAGAGAGTTTTAGAGCGTTATTTCCTGAAAAAGAGCCTCGTTTCCTAAAGTAGATAGATCACATGACCTACTACCCCTCTTTTCTTAGCTACCTAAGCCAGATAGGAGGAAAAATCGACCTGCAATCGGTTCAACAGGAATCGCTTCGAAGTCCTTGCGTGACTTATCCTTAATCATCATAGGCTGTGTCCGCCGGTGCCTGGCCTTACCTGGGTAACATGCCTCGAATCCGTGAGGTAGAATTGGCTCGACGCAAGCCCTGACGGCACTCCGTGCAGCACTCGGTAGAAGGCAGTATATCGTGTTGGTCAATCCTCGCAGGTGATATGCCATTGCCTTCTCTCTTGGAGAGCGCTCCGGCCTGCTGAGAGTGCAGGACGCTGAAGTGAACAGCTGCCCAGGCTAGACGGCGTGCGATCAGCCGTTCTAGTCCCTTACCGAGGCAAGAGAGTAGAGAAACGGGTCACCAGGCCCGAGGCGTCACGGCGTCCGGGTTTGGTGATCATGACTACTTCTGCTTCTTTGAACGGTCTCGGATAGTGGCCTATAGTGAGGCATCGTTCGAATAAGCGGCGGGCATGTGTCCCGATGACGTGCCACACGGCTCTGAGAAGGTTGACGGTGATGCTGTCTGATCCAGAGAAGTATTGCCTGTGTGGAGGGTTGCATGTTGCGCCCCGTCCAGCGAGATTGCCGGTGGGGATGGAATCGATCTAGAGGACTGCGACCGTACGATAGCTGATCGGGGAGCGGCCTGTGCAGCCTCCTCACTTTTCAACATATCCTACTCCATGCGACATCACAAACCTACCTCAGGAGCTATGGTTCCAAATCACCTACAAGGACAGCTACAAGAGACTTTATAAGGGGATCCGAGAAGGCAACATCGAAGGTATCGTCCTCGCGAGCCTCTTGACGAGCTCATCTCGGCCTTTAGTGGCTGTACAAAGCGCGGCCAATATCAGTGTAGCTTGAGGGCAGCCATCAACGAATCACTTCCTGGGAGGGCCACTAGGGCCGAGAGAGATGAGTCCTACGTGGGAGACGGAAAAAGAGTAGCCAGGGAGCACGATTGTGACGCTGGTGGTTGAAGGGGCAGCTCTGCATAAGGTTTTGACCTTGGCGATGAAAGCTGGCCGCAATCGCCTCTCCACGGCTGGCCCCCTCGGGGAAGAAGAAATACTTGTCTGGCCGGAAAAGGTGTCTCCTTCTTCACAAGATCCATTAAGGCATTTGTACGCAGCGGATGACTCTGTCTCTTCAGACTTTGCGGCGAGGCCTTTCTTTTGCTCCGTAAGACTTTGATCATGTAGTGTTTGGAAAGTACGAGAAATGGGAGGTGCCTCTGTAAAGTTTCGTTGTAGAGTTCACTGATTCAATGACAAGGCGAGCGACAAGTTCAGGCTGAATTGCCAGCCAAAATCCCTCGACGAGTCTCTCGCCACCGGAGAAGACGCCAGTGTTGTCGAAAGGCATCTCTTATGTCGTAGAAGAGTGATGAGAATTGAGTATTAATGTGAAGAAATTGCTGGGCGAATTGCGTTTGGGGGACTCACGTCTTTCTGTCCGCCAAACCCAATATCATCGGGGCCACGCCGCTCAAGTCTTGCCAAATCAGCGACCATTCCTCAAGCATTTGGCAATCCTGAAGCGTTTGTTGCAACGTGTAGACCCTTGATCATGTTTGTGGTCCAACAGGCGAGGTCTCTGACGAAAGGTGACGCCCGAGTCGGTTTTGTTCAACCGCTGGAGAGAACCGCCCATCGACCTCGTCGACTAAAAGACGACAGAAATGCCGCCGGCGACTCTGGCCTCGGAGCAAGAGGTGCAAGGCAAACGGATGCCCACCCTCTCAACAAGCGATAACACGAGTCTCATCCATTAAGTACAGACTGGTTTGGATCTGCTCCAACACACCATCGTATTGCTTCTCTCGCTCTGGATTTTTGTGGTCGGCCTGTTGAGGGAGGAGCTCGACACATCAGCAATTTGTCGTTGGTTGTTGGCTCAACCCCCGGGAGAAACATACTTCGAAGATGGCAGCGGTGGAAAATGTGGATTGATGAGACACTGTAGGGCGAAGGGCTGGAGCGTTAACGGTAACAGGGCTATGCAGACAAGTCGAAGGGCGTATCTCTGGGAGTTCACCAAAGAGACTGGGCCCCTCGCGCAACTCTGGTATCACTGTTAACCCACCAATTCAACACTCATTGCATGCTTTTGGGGATAATTATCCTATGATGGCACGGGGCCGGCAACTCCTTCAAGTACCTATAGATCGACGACAATATCATCTTGCTATTGATTGAGATTTCGAGAGTTGGCTGGGGATCGAATAGAAGGTCAAGGTGGGCGGCAACGGTGTCGGAAAGCAGGCGATGCGAGAATGAGATCAAGGCCCTCCAAGGAGCTGGTGCAATAATTCGGCGTCCACGGCGGCGAGCAGGAGGACGAGACTTTTTGCAGTAGCACGGCCAAGCGGACAGCAAATCGGCTTGTATGCGAAAGAGTGCTGAGAGGTCGTGTTGAGCATTCGATGAGGATTGGCATCGTAAAACCGTGGATGGCAGGACCGTAAGATGGAGACGAGGCTTCGGGAAGCCCCATGATGTCACAGACAATGGCGTCCAAAAGGGCAGATAAGTCAGCCTGAAACAATAATCCAACGTTTCATTATCGCGAGGGATGAACGGGTGACCGTACTGACGTTTCGCGACGGGTTCTGCTGTTGTTGGCTTCTAGACCGAGAAACCGCCAGCGCTCAGCTCAGTCACACACTCAGCCAGAACGCATGGCAAAAAGGCGCTAAGAGGCGCGCTGATATCGTGGTTTGCTCAAGCTGGATGCTTGTCGGGAGCGGGGGCCGATGGTTCAGTACGGACGGCGAGCTTTTGCGTTCCGGCAGACTTTCTGAATAAACGATCGAGAGGGGTAATAGCCACACCCCAGGCCGCGCCATCCAGCATCTGTTCCGACAACCGATCAGCTGGATCAACAGGCCGTGGCCGAGGAGACACTTACCGCCATGCAGTCTCCGTCGTGGTCACCGACTCAGAGCTCGCCCAGCTGCCTTGATGCTCGTCCACTGCCAGATCGCCAGTGGTCTCTAAAATCACTTCCTGCTCGGTGCAACGGAATTCGAGAGCCGTGGTCTCGATGGTGAAAGGGAAAGGCTTGTCTCACCTCCGAGAAGCTAGGTATGCGCATCGTCACGCTCACGAGAAGTTCCGTCTTGGGAGGGGGAAAGTCGCTGGGTTTCCCTGAGCGGTCTCGATCGTGGGTAAGCTCGTGGCAGAAGGAATCGAGACGAAAAAGGTTGGATTGAGATATATAGACGCGGACTCGGATTCAATAGTTGCTGAGCATTCTCAAGCTAGTCAGCTCGTATCGCCTCGTCTGGTATCGGCATCGTCGTCATCGTCGTCGTTGAGAGCTATTCCTGCACAGGCCGAACGTCAGCGGTTGGTGCCTCCACACGCGTCGCTCCAGACACCACGCGCAATCTGCATCAGAAGATCGGGACAGATACCTATTAGATATATCATTGTAAAACGCCATTGCCGATGGTCTGCGATGGTAGTGGCGAGAACTTGGTCGCCGCTGTTGTTGTTGCTTGCAGAGCGGCATGGTGCAGACTTGACAACGATACAGATCGGGCCCATAACAGGCCACGTGATTGCCAACCAAGCAAAGATCAGGAATTACCTGGGATATTGAGACAACTTTGCAACATCACTATATGATGTAGCATCACGATAAAGATAATACCACTGTACAAACCTCAATTCAGCGGTCATAACGGTGTAAATTTTTATCACGCGTCAATCAGTTTAATACTGCTATTGTTATGCCTCAGAGACCGCCAGATCAGCACCAAAGGAGGTTTAAGGTGCAGCCGGTACATCTAGATTTCCACAAACCACAATAGAGTTCTTGGTCTGAACATGATTATATATACATTAAAATACTAAGCAGATCAAGACAAACACTATTGTATAGGTATTTGTCCTGTTGTGATGCGACGTCATTTGGTCTTATCGTTGTGAAGTCATCAAAATTTCAATGGCTGCAAGTTGAGTTTCATGTTGAAATGCAAATAGAATTTGAATGATCTAGTAGGTACACAATCAGATACTACGCAACACCAGCATTTAAGACAAACCATATTGGATGGATAACAGCAGGAGGAAATGAAGTTAATGATGTTTGTAGAAATAAATCCTATGCCATTACATTCCTACCAGGACTCACCTCTTGGGAATTCATGACGTGCTAGCCTTTGTCCCTGTACAGGGTAGGAGGGGAGACTTGAAAGATCGGTTTGGTCTGAGCGGTTCAACTTGGCAGGTACGTACCTCTAGGCTTCGGGTGTACGTTGATCCGGGCCTTGATGAAGTCAATCTCCAGACCAATGTGGACTGCGGGGTTGCCCCAGGATACAAACACAACAAAGCGATGAGAGACTGCGAAAAGTCATGAGAATATTCGAAGCGGTCACACATATCCTTAGCGACATCCTCGAATGAGTCTCGAATTGAGCGTCACATAAAAGCCAAGCGTTCTGGGCCATGTCCGCGCCGGCCAACAAGAACGCTCACGACTGGAGAGATGGGATTCAAGTCTGGATTAATCAAATCATCGCTGACGATCAGAACATTCCTCTCGCAGACGATTTGGCTCAACGACCAAAGACAAAAAGGCCATTTAATATGGTCACGCCTCCCCAATCGAGTCCCGGAGAGGACTCTCCACGGAAGAGAAAGCGACAAGAGCAACAAGAGCGGGTAGTGACTGAGCGAGGAAATGAGGTTGAAGATCTTGACAAGACGCCCAGTGCAGCACCGATATCGTCAATCTTCCCACCAGCCAGTTGTAGACTCCCTCCAATTCCTTTTTCATTGGCTCAGCCGTCTCGCTCTGACTCCCAGTCGTCTCACTCTCTAGCATCATCGGCCAGAAAGTCTACACGACGGTCCGCTAGCCCAGTCAAGCCTTTCACTCTCAAGATGCTTCAGAAACCCGTTGAATATGTTGAATTCGCTGATGATGTTGTTGCCCAGCTTCCTGTAGAGATCCGGCAACTCTACCGCAACATCAAGGACCTTGCCGTCGACCGAGAAGGGTTTATACCAGCATCTCTTGGAGCGGCCCTTCAGGACCTCCTCCCAGACGCTAAAGAGCGATATTACGCGGAATGTGAGCATTGGGATCCATCTGGGGCTATGCGAGACTTGACAACTCTTCTCGAAATAAAGAAAGATGCCCAGATGTGCCGCTCAAGCAACGCATCGGAGGCGGCGTGGAACTCGGATGTTCACTCACCTCTACTCAAGCTTGCCCTCAAACCATTCGAGAAGCCACAACTTCGGCGTCATGTCATGACGTCTGCTCGAATTAACACCATATTCATTCCTCAAATGAAAGAAGGTTCTTACTACGACGTGACCGGCTCTAAGATGGTCGACTACGCTGTTGCCCTTCACCCAGAAGAGAATGATCCGCTTGATCTAGCTATTCACCACGTTCTTCAACATTCACCTATGCCTACACATTACTTCAACCACGTTGCGTACGACCCTGTTCGGTTCGCACCCATAGCTGTGTCAATCGAAACAAAGACAGGAACAAACGGTCTTCAGGAGGCGAGATTGCAACTTGGCATTTGGATAGCGTCTTGGAGTTTTCGGCTACACCAGCTGCTGGACAGGCGGCAAATTCGGGTCGAAAATCTCGATGATGTGGCTGACGTCAGCGACCCGCAGACCCTCATCCCAGTTCCTGTCATTATCGTGGTAGAGCATGACTGGAAGCTCTTGTTTGCATGCGACCGTGGGAATAGAATTGTAAATGAGCTTCTACGTTGTGGGAGTGTTCGTCCCTGAAAAGCCGATTACTAACCCTTTTGCTAGGATATCATTGGCGATATTGCGATTGGAGACACGAAAAGCATCGATGGTCTTTTTATCATTATTGCAGTTCTTCGCAGACTTGCCACTTGGATCCAAAATGATTTTCACTCTTGGTTAGAGGCTGTTTTGCGTTGAACTTCATATAAATTTTGGCAGCTAGTTGGAACAGAATCACTAGCTGAAAAGGAGAATACAGATGAATCAGAGGCCAATTCGCTTCTACAGGGATGGCACGGGACATTGGGATAGAAAACGCGACGCTCATCATACCTTCTTCGATCCTCATCTTCCCTACTGCTCTTCCTCTTCGACCCTGATGCACAACGACGAACCTGTCCAGGTTCTGAGACGCGACAGACCCTCAGAATTGTAGCCACACCCGGAAAGAGTAAGCGTCTCTAGACCCCGGAGCTTTCTTACGAAGCCGTGTACCCAGTTCTGACGGCCACATTCTCCTTTCCAAGGCACAGTATTGATGAGGAACTCTGGCATACCGCACAGCTTAAGTTCCTTGATCGTATTGGGTAGGGCTGGGAGGCAGGTTGCGTCGACGTTTCCTTCAGACCAATTTACAACGCATGTGCGACGGGCGCAGCTCTCCACAATCCATTGAAGCGACTCTTGGCCTTTTTTGTCGATCGGCATTCCTGGTCCTCTTGTGACGAAAGGCGGAAGGAGATTGATGACAAGCTGCTCCTCGCTGACGTCGTAGGTTGTGTAGCTGGTATCGAGTGGGTCGGGAAGGGTGATAAAACGTGGATTTGAAAAGACATTTAATATACTTGATACAGGATATTTGGCTGGTGAAATGATCTGTTGAGCTGATGAACGTATCTACGGGCGCAAAACGGCACACCAGGATGTCCCACACAATTAATCCGCTCCAACCTCTTTACTGTCGATGAGGAGCCGACAAATTGGGCGATGGCAATCTCTGTTGTGACCCACCTGAGCGCTTGCATCTGGATTCCGATCGAACCACGGCTGCCTTGGTTTGTGGCTTGACCGCGTCTAGGCTTGGACGGACTTCGTGTCTGAGCTATGAACGAGATTGAGGGGAAACAGAAATACTTGAGGATGCACCTCCTACCATACTCTTGTTTACTGGCGTCTTTTCTTCTTTTCTTTTTTTCCCCTGTGCTTCTTTACTTCTTTGATAAAGTTTATACACTGACTGCGATACCGCGACCATGGTCTTTCACTGTGGAGTGTGGGGATATCGATATAAGGAAGTATACTATTTGTTCGATAAGGAATGGTAAGGCCATGGTTTTCTTTTCATTCTTTCGTCCTCACGATCAGATCGTTCGTATTCTTTCTACGCTTTGGCTGTTTGCTGGTTGACTGACGCCGACTTTCTGTTGATACCGACGAAGAAGAGCTGCCCCGATTGATTGCCGATAAGATTCCGCAAGATTCGCCAACTTACGACAACTGGCTGAAGCAGAAGCACAAAGAGTGTGAGAAGCTGGAGCAACTCCGAAAGGATGCATTACTCGTCTCCTTAGAGCCTCTCGAATGCGCAGTGTCTCCCGAGAACTTGGAGAATCATGCGAGCACAGTCGCCTGCAAGCACAGCATGAACAAGGTTGGTCCGCGGATGCCATGATAGTCATCGTAACAGACAATAGGCAGCTCGGCAGATACGTCGTCGGAGAGATCACTGACAACGGAGGATATAGATGACATGTTCAAAGGTAAATCGATTAAAAACAAACTGTAGAATCAAGAATTCAGGGGAAAGGCTCATGGCCTGTCTTTTAAACCTCAACGTCTATTAACTCCCCTGGAAATGTTTCTCGTAAATCGTTTCTGTTTCCCGTAACCTGATTAGGCTAAGTAAGGTACATAAACCCTCCCCTCCTAAGTCTCAAAATAGGTAGCATGGACAAGACGTTCCTAAAAGTTTAAAAAAGCGATTACGTTCTATTTGCGACTCGCTGTACGCTTATATTTTTGGAGCTAGCTGTCTTCATTGCTATTGGGTTTGGCACTCCAGTTGCCTCTACTTACTTCACATGATTTAACATCCTATAACTCACACCAGTCCTCTCCGATGATTATGTGGGCAATACCGCAGAGACATTTTTATGCTTCGTATTCCACACGATCTTCTTCTCTATCGTTCTATATAAAGCTGTGTATGGGGAAAGAACCTCTTTAAAGGGAGTCAAATGCCTTTCTTCTATCCCTTTGATCTTGAGAGAAGTCTCTGAAATAGCTGGTTTGATGTCCTTAATGAACGAAACAGCCTTGTGAGTGTTGAGTTCAGGATGCCCTCCGTGCTGGAACAACATAGCGAGAGGGCGTTTCTAGCGTGGGTCGGTCATGCCTTGTCTTTCGCTCGAGTGAAAGAAGGTGTAAGTGGAGTACTGCCCCTAGAATTCGATGTGTAATCCATGGATGACTGGAAAGGTGATAGTTGTAGAGAGGAGGTTTGATTTGTCATAGGAATCGCTTTAAGGAGGTTTAGCCGCTGTAGCCTTGCCCATCGAAGACCCGACTACAAGGATTTGCGGATTTGAGCTTCCGGACGCTTCATGGCAGACCATATCACGCCAAAAATAGCAGTAGGAAGCCCTCGTTGACACCCTCAAGCTTGATGGTGTTGTGGGGTCGTTAGCGCTGGATATTTCCATAAAGACCTTGGCTTCGCCTCTTAGCTTTCACTCCGATATTTACTCAATTTGCCAATATACGAAGAAGTCACAACGAATGACGAATTTGCAGGAGCTTTTGAGGACTTCATGCTGTCCTATCAAAAGGGCTTGTACGCAATGCTTAGTTCTCTTCGCCAACTTAACATCCAAGTTAGGACGTTTGAAATGACCGAGGATATTCCCTACCTTGTTGGCGATGATATGAGACTTTCGAGCAGTGTAGACGATCAGTCCAGTCAATTACGAGTAGTTTGAATACATGCTGATTACGTGCGAGGTCTCCATTACATCCGAGAAGGAGCCTTGTGCCCCAAACGCCCCAGTCGCCCCCCAGCACCATGAGACAACACTGAAGAAAAAGAGTCGCCTGAGGAGTAGGGTGGGAATAGGGTGATAACTGTTTATGGCTCAGGCCAGTGAGAACTATCCATATAGACGGTCGTTCTTCGAATACAAAGACGTAACCTGAGCCTTTTCAGAGAAATAGTTCACCATATTTCCTCATACTAAAGTCAAATACCTTCCTAAAAGCCCTGCCTATTGTAGCGGCATGGAAACCACCCCGGAAGGTTCTTCCTACGAGCTGAGAAGGAGGCTATATGAGCTTGATACAAGAATGATATCTCTTAGAAAGGCAAGACATTATCTTGGGATCACTCCTTTGATTCCCTTCTAATAAAATATAGGTCTATCTTAAAGTGACCTTCAGTCCTCATACCCCGAACCCTATGGATCCCAGTGATTATTTGGAAAAAAGGGGACCGGAACTACGGTACTAAATGCACTACAAACTTATCTCGAATAGCTAGATTGTATTTCCAGAAGTATTTGACATATTGGCCTGATACCCTAAGAGATAATGAACCAAGACCAGCATTTCATTAGCCAATGTATACCACTAAAAACAAGAAAGTTGTGAAAGACTGGACTAAGTGACCAGAATGACCGGCCCTCGCTCGTCACTTCTGCAAAACTCATTTTTGAATGGGCTGAAGAAATCATAGTTAACAAAAGATCTATATGAAGGTTGAGAGCTTACCCATTGTCGCCTTAGGGAGACAACCAGTACCTGCTGTACCAATACTAATCTTTAATTGGGTCGGAGTGAAGATTTGACATATGGTTGAAGTGAAGGGGCTAAGTGTAAGAGTTGGGTAGAGATATGACAAATCCGGGAGTATAGGCGGGATGTGTGTTTCCTCGACTACGAGTGTGTCAGTCAAGGTGACTACATGGACTTTGCCGGTGTCTGGCTCGTCTCTAGCCGTCGTGATCGTCTCAGTTACAACAGCTGTGGACAGAACGAACATGGACATATACACCCTTGTGGCGCTTGGGTATAACTGTGAAGTGGCACTGTTGCAAGCAAAGTTTAGTGGACCAATGTCGAGGTCAGCATCTGACTGGCTACCAGCGGTCAGTGTACGAATGCATTGAGTGGTACCGGAAAGCTAACTAGTTCGGGACCAGAACATGCGATTGGCTTGAAGTTATATGCAATAGTGAGAAAGTCTGGGTTCTCAAAATAGAGAGATGCAGTACATGGTACCACATGAGGGTTCGTTATCTTGCAGAGTTAGATCATATGTTCGAGATCGAATGGGACATAGATTTACTTCATAGTTACTAGGGAGATTCCTGCTTCTAATTCAACAGGATTATAGAGACACGCAGTGGCGAAGTTTGCCATAGCCATGGTTGAATGCATCAGAAAGCTCACCTGGCCGAGGAAGATGAGGTATTTCATTTTCGAAAGGCATTGGATTATCTGGCTAAGGCTCTTGATATACCATAACAAATACTTATAAGCAAAGCCGTGTTTCAGAGAACAAAAACCGGGAGCCTAAAACAATGCACGGAATCCAGGTGGCGCTTATTCGGCTTTCACAAATCAGGTTCTTCCTTACTGCAAATTTCCGCACCTACAAGTCCATAAGTGCAAAATGCAGCGTGCACTGCGCATAGATGCCGCTGCTCAAACATATAAGTTAAGACATTTCTCGTGTTCAAAGTCATCTACCCCCTCGGAGCTAATCGCTTCCATCCCAAACCACTTTAAAATGGACCAAGGATTCTCTGCAAGCCCTCGCTTGAGCTTTGCCGAAACGCAGGCTTTTGTGGACTTTTTGAACCAAACCATGAACCCCGCTCCTCTTCCCGTGCAGAACCAACTCTATCTCCGCCCATTGCTAGAGCAGCATCATGGTTACAACACCCCTCCTTTGACTGACCTTGGTGCATCATCGTTGCCCATGGGAATGACAGACACGGAGTAGCGTAGTGGGTGCAAGGTTGAGGTGGCAATCATGTGATGCAAGAAGCATGTATATACTCGATGAAGGCTAGACCGCATGGCAGGTCCATTAGGCTGGACCTGCCCGTCTGTATTGAACCACTTTAGATTGACTTATCGCATTTCTTTTGAACCTCGCGTATTAATTCCTGTTACATCTAACGCTATGAGATGCTTCGAAAGTCACTCAACTATGGTAACAGTAGGTGGAAAGAACTCAATGTGATAAGAAGCTTTGACAAGTCACATGCAAGACAAAAAATCGTCAGCGATACGTCAGGCCGAGGACAGATGGTGTGAACCACCCGAGCTAGGCAAGCGCTATAAAGTTACCAGACACTCGGTAACCAATCAATTGCAGCTATGTACCTATTTTGATGGACTTTCAAAAAGACCCTGATAGTGATGAGTGATGCATTGTCGAGTTGTGAACGCGGTTTGTTTGTCAATAAGCTCAGGCTTGCAACCCATGCCAGGTCGCTTATCAAGCCGGCGAGAGAATATGGCCAGTCTTTGATCCCTTCCAAGCGCATCGCCCCCCCAGGTGACCGCCCAGGTAACCCTTTATGGCGGCTGGCGATTCAGGCAACGGGCCCATAGCGTATTTCCAGAATTATTCATGTTTTTCCTCTTTAACACCCTAAGCTTCTATTGGGCTGCCAAGTATTTAGAACGGCTTCGGCAGGGAAGGAAGCTTGGGATCAACAGCATGGCCGTCTCTACTTAGGCATTGGACTAGCGCAGCAACTAACCATCGCAAACGACCAGCCTTTGGACGTCTCTATGTGCTTGGCAGCGAATTCAATGCCTGTTAGGACTGGTTCGACTTTCCATGTGGCAGCGGGTCCGATAGACAAACCGTGTTCGCGCGAAGCACTTGAGTTTACGGTCAAAGCAACGCTTTCTATTCCAAGGCGAGATTTCCCCATTTCACGAAACCTCAAATCGTACCAATAGCAGGAATGTATGAGCCCAGCAAGGATAGGACGATGTTTAACATGGAAGTGTGGATCGAACATGACCAGGAACACACACGAGATAGTTAGTCTTGACATGAGGCCCTGTTTACAAACAGTTGAAGCAAGCTTAGGTACAAAATCAGATAGGGCGCTCGCCGGTCCACAATAGGTTGATCGATCTTCAGGCGACGAGCATGTAGGACCTGCATCGTAATTGCAACACGTGGTGATCGGCAGGCACGTCTGCTCCTCTGATAAATGCGAGACACTTCTCCTGCGGTAGGTCCGTAGGTGACGGGTCACTTACAGTACCAGGTCAGGGCCCACACAAGCCCTGAGCAGCATGCGACAGTAAAATGAATTGGACGATCATCAGGCAATATAACAGGCACAGGAGCATAATGTATATATATCGCCAATCAAATCTTTATTTAATTCCCACAACGCTACGAAAGTCTTTGTTCTTCAATACCTGTCCTTCGGCTCTGAAAGATGATATCAGCCCATCCTAGTAGATTCAAATAATGGATACAAGGAACCATGCCCGCCGTCTTGACGCCAAGAGTTGAGCCGCTCCCAACACCAAGCTAGCCACTAGCTAATGGACTCTGTGTTAGCATCGACACCTTGTTGCCTGACCACCATACCAACAAGCTCCACTCAGTCGCTTCTGCAGCCTCGACTGGATCTCGTCTCTATCTTCTTATGCCCGGCTCGCTAAAAGGTGGTTGATCTGCGAGTAGCCCGAGTCCTCACCGCCTGCTTGTGGCGTGTATGACAAGCATGTGAATCAAGAAACTTGGCCCTCCAGTTAAAAAGCGACCATAAAAACACAGCGCACAGCCCAATCAATTAACACTATTTGCTGTACCTTGCCGCAGACACCACGATAACTATAGTGTTGTGGTGTATAATTACCGGTTTGTTCATGACACCTGAGGGACCACACACGCAACTTTACGCTCTAGAATGAATAGGCCCCTGTTTGAAGTATCGTGCCATCTACACTTCGTATGGCGGAGTGGATGGGTCAGCCAACTCTACTGAACACGTAAGCGCAGCCACAGTCCTTTTTGCTCTGTGCTACACCCCCGTTTACCACGCGGGGAATAGAAACACGCGAGCCGCGAAGTACTCGCGGTATTGTAAAGTGGGCGCCAAAAACATTGGTTGAGCTAATTCATGGGGCTAGTACCTCCAGCCACCCCTACCAACTTTTGCTTATAATGGTCCATTATTCGTCGGCCATAGATTACTAAAAATGGGAGGTTTGCGTTTCTTTCCTTTGCACTTACACTGCGGACTGGCGTTTGGACCACTTGCTCGAACCAATCCCTCGAAACATCCTTGTGTACAATTTCAGTGGCGAGTAATCCTAGGAAAAACACTGGTAATAGGGGTGCTTCAGCTGTGAAGTGAGATCCCGATGTAGGCATGATTCGTATGCAACGGGCAAAATCGTCAAGATTGGCAAGAACTTCCGGGTGATTTCGAGGCAGCCTAATGGAAGGTTCAGTCAGCGAGCGCTCTTGCCGTTACGATTGCCAACGCATTAAGGTAGGTAGAGTGACATGGAAGGCAGGCATTGCTTCAGTGTTGAACCGGTCGAGGGGAAAGGAGTGAGTTGAGCTGTTGCAAAATCAACGCCCATTATCCCAATGGATCTCCAACTTCCTTCAGCTTGTCCACTTCTCTCCCTCCTAGGACCTTTTCTTCCCCTGCATCGCATGTTCGTACCTCAGAAGACGACATTGATAATAAATAATTGCGGCGATCCTCCCCGCCTCAGCTGTAACCTCGGTCATGATTTGGTTGGAATCGATTATCACTTCGTCTGCTTTGTCGCGCACCCAGTCTATTGTTGGTGGGCAGTGCAGGGCTGCCGTCAGATCAATCAAATCAGATTTGGACCCAAATCTGATCTGAACTGATAATTCACCATTCGAATCTGATCTAATCTGATTGATTGATTGATATCTGATAAATAGCAGCTCACGTAAAGCTTCCCTCGGGTTCTAACTGGCATTGCTACTCCAGCACAGGCCTCCTAGAGTAACATACCCTCCTCTGACCCAGTTCTCCAATAGCTGGATCGACTCGATGCTGAATCCAAGTAAATAGTGTCACTGTGAGCTTACTATAAGCTTCGCAAGACTAAATGCCCTCTCGCAGTCGGTTGACATAGCCGGAATAGCAAGAACATCCAGCGCAAACCTACTCAAGCGCGGGAAAGCATTGCCATGGTCAATCCACCAACGAACGGGGTCATCTACCTGCTCCGGCTCAATCCTGTAGTATCGTTCAAGTTCACTGCCTGTTGCCGAGAGCTTGGGTTGCCGGCTTTTTATCCACTGGTCAAACCTACTTTGCTCAGGTCTTGGCGTCAACGGGGGCGTGACGAAGATATTCTCAGAAATATCATTGTCATTCTTCGAATACCAGCGCTCAAAATAGACCTTGATGCCATCCTTTGCATCTCGAAGCCATTGTAGCTGTTCTGGAGAAGTCCAATTGGCCTCCAGCCATCGGAGTCCAAGGTCCGAATTCAGAACAACAGAAGTTGCAAACAGAGGCGACCGTCCGAGAAGAGTGCAGTAGTTGTTCAGTTTGATCCAGACATTATTTATACTTGCCCTGATGCTAGCGCGCTCCTGGCCCTCCATACTGGCAATATTACTCACTGAACGAGGATCGTCCCACAGGTAGTCTTCTCGAGAATGTTCAGGAAGCGCATCTTCGTTAAACTGTGAGCTGGCCGCTTGGCGAGTTGGAAGAGCCGTTTCGCGACGGCGGCGCAATGGTGTGATTTCATATCCTTGAAGTCGTGATGGTAATCGTGACTGTCGCGAGGGTCGTCATTTCTCCGACTGTCGGTGACCGCAAAAGTGTTGATGTCGCACCCGTGGCCGGTCCAGCTTCCTCCCCCTGGGCTATATATCTTCTTTCTGCAGCCGTATCAGCAGTTTCATTCTCGTAGAGAGTCTTCCAGTTTTCGAGATGCTCTAGCACATTCCCGTCATGACTTCCCAGAGCCGGCCGTGACCCCTGCTTGTACCCCACCACTGTGTTCTCATCGTCATATTGAAGATCGGCTCCAAGATATGACTGACTTCCCTGAGGACCTTCCAATCATCGGACGTCAGAATGTCAGCCGTTGGGACCCTCTATGAGGCGTCTGCTTCTAACCCTAACTCCTGAATGAAGCTGTTGGGCTCGGACGGCTTGACCAAGGCACGCTCAATCATCATAAACGTCGAGTTCCATCTCGTAGCGTTGTTCTGTATGACTTCAAGCTCGGCGGTTGATTCTTCTGTAAGCTTGTATGTGTCTACCTCCTCCTGCTCCTTAGCATGTGCTTTGAATGCTTCGGAACGTTGCGGAGAGGCTCGGATGAACTTAACTATGTTGTGGAGCTTCCCAACCGGACTCTTGACTCGCCAGTGTTCGAGTTCTTCTTCAGCTCGCTCTAACATGCCATAAGCCTCAGACTGAAGTTCGAAAGAAGCTGCATCATCGCATCCTTCGTGCTTCCGTATCCGCTCGAGCCGCCGAGGCATCAAGAGTTGTGTAGAGGCTTCACATATCGAGACTCCGAGCTTAAAATCGATGCCCCAATCACGGACGACATTCCTTAAAGTGTAAGCGATGTTCTCGCCGGCGTGAGATCCGATCTGCCTCTTGAAAGCAAGCAGTCGGCTTTGTTTCAAGTGTCTCCGATCGATATAGTGACCAAATATGAAAATAAAAGCCAATCAGTTCGGAGAGGTCCAGAGTTCGAAGCTAAGTGTATTTGGGTAACAGCATTATTGAGTTATTCCTTGACAGCCGCTCTCTTGGAAACGAGTACGTCCTCTAGATCTGTCTTGGTCGCAGTTAGACCCCAGGGCACCCGAGCATAAAGATCAGAGTCCAGCTGACGGAACAGCTCCTGTAGATAGGTACTCTCGAAGGTAGTGAAGGGAAGATGAGACTCAACGATTTAACCGACAGAGAGCTCTCTAATCCGTGCCATCTTCGCTCGAGGAAGAAGGAAGGAGGAAGAAGCCGGTCGTTTTTTGGATGCATTTCTCTGAAGATCGAGAACTAAAGAGTCACCGGGTGGATTTGCTTCAAAGGTCTCGGTGATCATGTGGGCTCTAAAAACTGTTAGTGATAAACTGGAAGTGAGAAGAAGCACGAACTTGAAAAGATGAGCCGATGCCGATGATGTCGACTGAGCATTAAAAAACCGTGGCGTACCCTTGCGGCTTTAAAGACAACACAGCATACACCTCCTGGGAGACTTTCATGCCCCTCAATAGAATAATAAGTAATTTCGCCTATAACTTGTAGTGATGGTGAAATTATAGATCGGCGTACTCTATGAAGTAACCTTCTCATCTCAGGCCTCTAAATCCGACGGTACCACCATCCGAACTTAATTGAGCAGGTCCGCGCTTCTGAGATGGAATAATGATCAGGCAGGGTGTCCTCACGGGCCTTCCAACCGCACCGTATCAAGCCACCTATGGATCTAAAGATGTGATTAACAGACAAACCGGCATAGCGAGGCTATGCATATTGAATTCATAAAAAGATTGCATGATGCGAAGCGAGCGTGCTGCCCATGGGTTGGGACTAAATTAGTAACGTTTTTTATGCCGAAGGAAAGCGAACAGAAATATCATTCAGTTCAACTCTGGTGCATCCAGAACTTCGTTTGTGTCCCACCTCATGTCATTAGTACCATAAGCGCTCGGGCTGATTCTGGGGTCCGGGACCTTCTGAAGTCCGCTATCCTACCTTGGGTTACTGGATCATCAACTTGTGCACAGACCCCAAATCTCATGACAAATGTCCAGTCCACAAGGGTTGCTACAAATCAGCCTAAAAAGACTCTAAGTTCATCACCGTAAGATACTGTTGATCTTATGCAATAAAGGAAATTTATTAACTTGAATGCCAACAATGATTCCGCTCGCAAGTGGGCCCCAATGGATTTATCCTCGCTGATCCTCCATACCCCTTGTCTTAACCTTCCAGACTACCCTTGCTCTGATGCTCTTTTTATCTACTGTACATACGTTACATGCTTCAAAACCCCTGTAAGATGGCATGACTCGCACGAACGTTGAATCACGTGCTCTGCTCTGCCTCAGCATCCCCTTCGACGTACCAGCCCAGTAAATGGTTGACCAGTTCCCGGGAGAAAACCTTGAGGCTTTTGCGCAAGTTGTCAATGGTTTCTCGGACCTCTTCCGTTGCGCTTAGAAGCTTCGGCAATGCTCGGTCAATGTTGAAACCAATTTGGTTGATTTGGCAATTGCCATCTGACACTGCACGCTCAAGATCTTCGATACGAGTGGCCAGGTTTTGGAGCAACCTGATCCTGTTAACACTTCCGACCTTTCCGGCATCAGTAAACTTACTTCTTTATCTCCTCCGCTTCCGTAGGGGGGTCTGCAAATTGGACATGGTTGTCCGGCGTCCTCAACCCTTGGTCGGCAGGAGGCTGCGTGGTGGCTGGGGCAACTGACATGGTTGCAAAATCCTGTGGGTTGTCCAGAAGACATTGGATGGTGTTATCATCAAAGTCGAGTTGGGTAAGGCTTGAGAAATCTGCAGGATCAACAGCCTGCGAGAAGTCGTAGAGGAAGGTATCGTCAAAAGTGGTATCCATGATGAGAGAAGTGGTTGGCATCCAACGGAAAGTGATGAACGAGTTGGATACTCATTCTTAAAGTATCGAGAGGAAGCACTGGTTCATTAATACGACTATTAAGACACGAAAAATGATACTTAGCATATTAAAATTAAAGGGAAGGGGATTAAAAATAGTAGACGCGCGCATACATAAACGCCGAACTCCAGGGCCTTCTCAAGTTCTCAGCCCTCTACAAACTTCATTCCGACAAAATGCTTACAAAGGTTCATTTCTCAGTTGTGATCTCCCTGGTCCATGGTGCTTTAGCGCTTTCCATGGGTTACCCCTTGTGTATTACGGAGCCCGCCCTCTCTCTTGAAGCAGGGAACTCATCACTCTCCGCCAAGTAGGTCTCTTTGTCACTGCTCGCAAGCACTTACTAACCCTCGAACAGTGTCCACTCATCAATGGAACAACGTTGTGAGGCTACTCTGCACTTTTCTGACCCCTCGTTTCTTCCAATTCGCTATTCTTTCGACGATGAATTGGAATGTGATGGTAAACAAGTTCTGGCCTTCACAATCCCGAAAGGATCACCCAACGGTGACGTTGACATTATCTGGTGGGTAGTATAGTGCTTGCATAGCGTCGGCGGCTAACATACTCTAGGCAATGCACTGGCCTCGCCCCCAGCTGCAGTCATGGTGTCATTTTTGGCGGGAGTGCAGACCTGTCCATCGCATCTGAGTCTACAGGGGATGTAGGCTGCCTCATGGAAACCGCCGTAACCAGGACTGCACCCATCACGATCACAAGGTCCTCTGCGACGTTTGTGGAGATGGCGCCAACTATGGTTGTCACTTCTACGACGAGCTTTCTACGTAAGACGAAGGATCGAACCACATTCGAGACTCATCATACCAGGACCAAGACGAAGCCCGGTTTTGATGAGTCGGAGACCAGCGGAGTACCATTTAGTGACATTGAATCCACGGCAACTGGCCTCAGTACAACGATTCCATCTAGCGATATCCCCTCTACAGCAACTGGTCTCGGTACAACTACTAACGACAGTAAGGAGCCTTCAACGACCAACGACATAAGGGCGGGACCGGCAAGCACTGACTCAGATACCTTCCCAATATCGTCTCCTACATTGGCTCTCGAGGTACCTCAGAACGCAGCCGAGACAACTATCAAACCTACAGATGATGGGGTCTTCATGAGCGACGCTACAAAGCCAACCATTCCGATTCTCCCTGCAGTCACTGCGTCGATCATCTCTACTCTCACAGTAATTCACACTGTGACCGCTAAATGCACTAATTAGGCTGCCACCGCCGGGTCCCCACCCGGAACGTCCGGTGCCGTTATAGGGGTTGCTGTGGGGCTCACTCCGATGCGACGCGTCCCAAACACCGGAATCGCCGCCGACGGCGGGAGAATTTAGGATGGGCTAATAGGTTGTCACTGCATATCACACTTTTTTTGACCAATAATTCCATTGGTCATAGGCGCTAGTTTTGTGTACCCGTAATATAAGAATAGCTATCAGATGAATTGATTTCTCTCATTGCACGAAAGCATGGGGCAGATATTATTATGGGAAAGAAGGCTCTTCTCCAAATTAAGGGAGAATAAGCACTAATTAGACAGTGGGGTTTTTTTTTTAGTCTTGTTTTGGTTCCTACATTCTGAAGCTCAGAATTATACTTAATATTGAATTGTTATTCTAC
This sequence comes from Fusarium siculi, assembly GCA_019843635.1. Classification (NCBI taxonomy): domain Eukaryota; kingdom Fungi; phylum Ascomycota; class Sordariomycetes; order Hypocreales; family Nectriaceae; genus Fusarium; species Fusarium siculi. Next base: position 54,400 of record JACDIX010000228.1, read on the forward strand.
TTCAGCTTTGACCACTTCATCCGCCTCACCGTCATAGCACTCTTGGGCCCCTTAACCCATTTAGCCCCCTCTGGCCACATTACCCACTTTATCCACTTCATTCACTTCATTCACTTCATTCACTTCATTCACTTCATTCACTTCATCCACTTCATACATCATCTCCCTTATACTGTATTAATCCTTTTTTTCCCTGCCCTTCATGCCCTTAAAAGTCTTTGGTAGTATTCTAAAATCCTCAACTTCATCCCCCTAAACCCTTCTCACTCTTGAACCCCTTTCGTAATATTCCTAGATAATGATAGGAGATGGAATTTAAGGCAAACGTGTGCACCATGTTGAGGCGTTTTGATCATGTGGTCAAAATCTAGGATTGGAGCGCTGCGATACGTTTCCGTGCCCCACGGCGTGAGGAAAAGGCTCGTCATGCAGGCCATCGCCACGATATCGAGTACTATTGTTGGTTTATAAATGCACAATACGATTTGGTATAGGGTTGCCGTGACCTCGGACCATTGCTGACTAACCAAGGGGGATGTCCCCCTTGGTTAGTCAGCTACAACAGACTCCACCACGCCCCACAGCGATTGGCTATCTAGATCTTCCTGCTCCCATTTGAAAACAACAGCTGAGTCGTATGCGACTATGTTTTCTAAAACCATCCCGGCCTCGGAAAGGCGCTTCGAGTCATTACATTCAATAAGCTGATGTAGCGTTTTGAGTCCATTACCAAGCTGCTTCCAGTCCTGCACAGAAATATAAAATGGAGGGCAAGAATTAAGAGGAATGAATGGCAACAGTCCAGGGTACTGACCACACACGTCATTCCACATTCTGCCATCACGCAAGCTATTTGTAAACTCGGCGTGATCCATCTCCAGTTGCTGAAGGAGATCGGCCATGTCCTTTTTGCCCAGCCGTGTTAGCGAGCGCTCAGCTTTCCATTCGTCCACTAGACGCGCCAGGAGCGCCCGAGAGTGGCGAGACAGAAACGTGCCAACCGCAGTCTTGGCATTGGCGTTTCTCACATAAAGAGCACATTGTTTCAATCGATCGTCCTGTTTCGATACGACTATGTGCTCGTTACGACTCCTCCATGCACTGACAAGTCCCTTGAACTGTTCAATGGCAGGGATGCTCAAAATTGCTGCCGCCAGCTTCATGACATGCTGCTGATCCAGACTTGGCTTAGACGGGAGGCTGAAAAAGGGGGCGTTTGATCGAATGATTCTGAGCGTTTTGTTGAACGTCTCCGAAGAGTCTGCATAACCTCGTGTGTTCCTCGCCCCGGCGTCAAGTGGCTCCGGCGGAGCTTTTCGTTTATGCCTCTTGGTGCTCACTGTTGCCTCATTCATTCCAGGGGCTGGCACGCCAGGGTCCACCCATTTGACGCGGAAACCCGGCCGCCCATACAGTCCTTTGAGCCCACACTCATTACAGACCTCAAGAGGATTGTCATCATCCCTGAAATTTGGCGTGATACCGGGGAAAAGATAGTTAATTGATATGGCCAAGGAATCTTCAAGGTTGAGTACTTGGTGATATTGATTAGTCTTGGTTTCGATAAGGTCTCCTGGCCGCTGGATCAGAAGTTCAAACCGTATACCGAGAGCTTCGAGTTGCTTGGGTTCAAAGAATCTGTTCAGGTGGCGGACGAACTGTGGACAGGGTTTGCATTTGTACTTGCCACGAACCCATTCCTCGAATTTCTCCGTGTCCTCTGTAAGGACACGCAGAAAGAGCTTTGTGCCCAGGAATCCGACGTTGACAGATCCAAATATATCATCCTCTTTATGCATTGGGGTCATTGACCACTTCTTCCCAAGATGTGTATAGGGTTCATTGACGCGAGTGAGCTCTTCAATATCAAGTTGCTCGCCAGAATACAGAGGACACGAGGACCAGAGGATGGATGTCGTGATGCCGCATAAGTAGGACACCCCCTTACCAGGTAGGGAAAGGAATTGTGCTAGCTCGCGGGACGCTTGCCTTGTCGTTACGAAGTCGCCCTCTTCGAAGTCTGGCCACTCAAATTTTCTTCCTTTTATTGGGTCGTCCCGAGAAACAACAATGCCGTCTTCGTCCTTCTTTTCAAACTTGTTGAACTGCACATCAGGATCGCCCTCTAGCTTCAGTTCGTCTTTCGGGTTGAATTGCGAGGCCTTCTCTGTTATCCAAGGCAATGTGGCCTTGTTTACGTAGTTAGGCAATTTTGAGAGCTCATCAAGGGTCTTCAGCATGTCCTTGCCAAGTTGATCTCGAACGAGAGTTGGTGTATCTTTGGATTCAATAAAATAGCGTTCGTAACAGGAGTCGTCCGCTTGATCATCCACTTGATCATCCGGAATCGACGTGTTGTTCTCTGAAATTGGGGACTTATCTACCTGCTCCCCCATGCTAGTAGAGTCTGGTGTTGTGAAGCGTGTTTGAATACTATCGGTTCCAGATGCAGTACTGCTTGTTGGGGACAAGGTTTCGCTCGTATCACTATGTTGCGACGACCACGTACTATTTTCCCCGACTTCTGAGTTACTTGACGGCCTGGCTATACCCGGAGTCGCTGGGCGTCTGTGATTGGCACCCGCGACAGCATCGGTGATGGCTGTTTGTTGCGTGACTTCAGGCTCGACATCAGACATTGGCGAATCCTCTTGTTGGATAGGGCCCGAGGCAGTGATTGACTGTATTGAGTTGTTGTTATTATTTGCTGATGTATCGTCTGAGTTCGGCGCTATAGCATCGGTGATGGCTGTTTGTTGCGTGACCTCGGGCTCGACCTCAGACATTGGCGTATCATCTTGTTGGACGGGGCCTAGGGGAATTAAGTCCATCGAGTTGTCGTTTGCTGATGCATCGTCCGAGTTCGCCAGGCCAGGGCGATCCGTGCTTAGCTGAGTCTGCACTTCGGCGGGCTCAGCATCCACCTGATCCTCTCTGCCATGGTCTGGCAATAACTGACCCGCGGTCGCATTATGGATGTCGGTCTGCCTCTCCTCTCTCTCAGTCGAAATAAAGGGCTTGATTGGATGATGGCAAGAGGCAGCGCGAGCATGACTGCCTCGGTTGCTAGCCTCGACAGCAACTGGCTCAGTATCAACCCTAGGCGCGCGCTCCATAGATACATCTTCTGCAGGATCTGATGCATAAATTGTCGTATCCACTCGAGTGTCATCTATACTATCACCTGAAGCCTCGCAGGCTTCGCCGTTTGCGATTCCATTTTCCGATGTGCAGGGCTGTACATGTTGCGCCAGTGTACATGCGCGCGCATGAGATGGCTCTGGGATTTCGTGTTGGCGAACACTACCAGCATCTTCTGATTGAGTACCCATCTCCATGTCCATTGCGATTCGTTGATTGGGCTCCACGGCAATATCCCTTCGTACCACCTTCATCCTTTCTGACCAGTTTTCAAGGTTTCCTAAGAAACTCTGCAACAGGTCGTCATATTTTTTCTCGGCACCCGTTATCTTGGGTTTCGCTTTCTCTTTCGTGGTTGTGGATCGCGTGTTCGGTCTTTCTTCGAGTTTATGTTTAGATAAACTTTCGAGACGGGTCTTACATAAATCGATGTCTGACTGGAGCTGATCCAGTGCCACCACAGCAGTAGGCATGGTGGGGGAAAATCTTCAATGCAGATATGTGATGTTGTAGGTGGCAGGACCCCGTCGGTGGAACGGGGGGCGCCATGCTACTTATGTATCCGTTGCTTAGCGTCATGGGATCCGAGCGCCTGGGGAGAACCCACTTTAATTTACAGTGGACCGTTAAGCGCTGGTACGTCACTAACTAAGTACGGAGTACACCCCAACTTTTGTCGCCAGTGACAAGCAGGAACATCATCATCATATTTCTAACAATCAAATTTGCCTTCAACCGCAAGGATGTACACAGTTGATACAGTAGTGCTCATTTTCCATAAGTTTGGACACATTCTCCCTCCACGTCCCTATTCGATCGTATTCATCGTCTTGCAAATAAAATACGTGCTTGCTCTGTACCGTCATCCCTCGCCGTCCACTGAACACATGTTTCTGGTTCACATCCCAGGGCCCAGGTACATGTAATAACCAATTTATTATTCTTTCATTTCGTTCTTGGATCTTCCCACTCGCTGTGCTGTCCATTTTTTCTTTTGTGGATGAGTGACAAACTGTGAGTGGTTCAGGCCTTTGAAGGTGAACAGAAGATTACTGGCGAGAACTTACTAATATTTGGATTTCACTAGGGGCCTCTCCGTAGGATATCAAACTTGTGTGATAAAGATCTCACTGAGAATGAGGAGGTCTCTTATAACGTCTATCTTGACCTTTCACCGCCAGAGCCTCACTCTCAAGCAGGCTCTGCAGCCGCATCACCAGGGGTCGCAGGACAAGGGGCTGTTTGTCACCGCAGGAAGGCCCAAACGCTGGGAATGTGACTTGTCTTCATTTTTGCCGCTGGATATTAATAGCACTATGGTGAACGACTAAGCGCGGCCCCAAACCATGCGAACCTCCATACTTACTTGGGTGGAAGATCGTTCCTTCCATGTCGACAGTTGGGAGTGTTATCCAGTGACTAGGTTTAGGAGGATCTTGTACAGCCTGTAAAAGCGAACCGCGGAGAAAAAAGGCAACTGAAGTAGAGAGTGGTTCGCCTCATCAAGCGGGGGGCGGGAGGGTAACTATACATAAAGCTGCAGGCATGAATGCATGTTTGGGAAGCCACGCCCATAACAACCCTCCCTACCCAGCTAATAAATACATTTCCCTAGTACCTCAAAAGGGGCGTCTAAAATTAACATAATCCAAAGGACGACCCTCTAGCTGTACCCATGCATTGTACCAGTTACAGTCATAGTACCCCAAGTGTGCATGATCGGCCTTGCGCGCCAGTGCTACAACACATTTGGCTTCATTTCTGGCTTTCTTTCCCCGTTCTTTGACGACTCTTCTCTCAAGTGATACAAATTCGTTGGCAAACATCAGATAGCAATCGCTCCTTCTTTCTAACTCCCCCGAGATATCGGTATGCACCAGAGGTTGTTGTCTTTTAAAAGCCAGAGGAACATCTCGTCTTCGTGCAAATACGACGCATTTACCATGTGACAATCGTCTTCCGGAATGGTAGTCCGGTTTTCTGTTCCTTTTGTTAGCAATTGCTGGCGTATTAAGCGCATAGACTTGCGTAGCTCCCGGAGAACTTCATTCGAGACAACAGTGTATTCTTGAAGGTGTGACCAGCTTTTGGGTGAGGGTAAAGCAGGCAAAGAGGCTGCCATTGTCGGCGGTCATCCAAGAGGACAATGCAATCGTAGAATAATGGGAAGTGTCTGTCTGTTCTTGAAGCGTCCTTCTCGGACTTTAAATACGTCTACATACTAGTAAGGGCTAATGCAGGGCGGCAGGGGCTGCTTGCCGGAATCACCGTAGCGTACCCATATTGGTCGGTGATCTTGGTGGGAAAGCCTCCTAGGTCTGCATCCTCATCGTAATCAATACTGTCAAAAGCCACCCACATATCATAATCTAACCCCTTGTTGTATCCCAAGATTTCAGGGGTGTCTGTATATCTGATCATGGATGTGACACACGGAGCTTCGTTTGTGCAGCTGGTCGGGCTTTGGTGCATCAAGAGCGAACGCCGAAGTGACAGGAAGTTCCCTGCAAATGCCAAGGTACAGCCAGCCCTCCTCGCTATTTCGTACTCACTTTCCGGAACATACCAAAATATTTCGTTTGGCGGAACCCAAGTGTACTCCCCTCGGTGGCGGAATATATCTATAGGCAGAGAGTGGCAAGCCTTCCTGAGGACAACCCCCTTTCTTTCTACACGGCACGTAAGTATCGATTGATTTGCAAATAGAACAAAGCCTTACCTAATTCCTCAAAGACAGTATTAATTACCACGCTATAACGTTGTCCCTTTTCCCACTTCTGAGTGTAAGGTAGAGCGGGAGCTAAGGCTAGATCGAAGTCATACACTTCAAGTGGCTATGTGATAATTTGACAAGAGTTGACATTCAGACCCGTAATTGAACTCGATGAGTTATGCCATTTCTGAGGGTGAGGTACGCCAGGAGCTGAGGCCATACCGACATCACACCTGACCCTTTTGAGCCGGTTTGTATTTGGGTGAGAGGGAGCTGAGGCCATATCGAAACTAGACCGGGCCCTTTTGAGCGGGTTTGTATTTGTCAACATGGGTTTCGTAGTTTGGCTAGAGTCTGGATTCAAGTCCGTAACTGAAATTGATGAGTTGTACGAGGGAGCGGACTCGCTTGGACTTGAGAAATGGTTGGATAGTTGATATGGGTTCTTGGGCTTTTTTTTTTCCTGTGATCTTTTTAATTTTCGCAACGCGTTGTAGGGGGTATGCCTCATACCCATGGACAATCCAAACTTCGCCAACAGGATAATATTTTGTATCCTCCGAGTCCCCAGTCTCCGACTCAGTAATTTTGACTTCCATTTGGACCCAATGTCCAAATGATGCTTCCTTGAAAAGTGGTTTAAATACTATGTCAGTGAAGCCATCATACTTTTCGTAATAGGCCACCGAAGTATCGTGGAGAAAGCCTGTGGTATCAAACTTGTTGTCGCTTTTGTTGTCGCTTTTGCTACCTCCTTTAGCATCAAAACCATCGACAGATGCTATGCCAAACTCGGCGAGAAATCTTTTACACGGCTTTGTTTTATGCCGAACTGTGATAGCGGGCCAAAGCTCTCGAATGAAATCAAGGCTCGACCAAGGGACTGTAGAGAACTCCATTCTCGATAAGGCAAATTAAGGCAGCCAAAGCAGATGGAGGAGGAAACAGCGGGCGCGATGAGTAAAGTACATGAGAAGACCACTTTTACAATGCCAGCCTTCTAGATTGCATAATGCTATGACATAACCTGTGAAACCATCTAAATCGGGGCCATCATCCGAGTGGGCAGTTTTCTTGCGGCTTCTCGTAGTCCCAACGATAATATCAAGAGCACGTCCCCTCTCGCCCTCTGTTTCGTGTAAGCCGACAGAAAGGGCTAGACGGACCCGAAGGCTATCTGCAGGGATACCAACCCTAGGGTCAGAGCAGGGATGTACATCGATGGTGTACAGGAGGGGCGTGTAATCGCACGCCTCGATTCAGTACTGTTGTCTCAACTGCAGGCCTTGTCCTCTCCAACGACAGCATGGTTGTGTGCTACAGCCGCTCCAAATAGAAACTATCTTTCTCATTGGTTGGCAGGTCAATAGAGTGTCTGTCACAAGTATAGGCCATCGCCCCCTTATTTTTCTTTCTTGACCTTCGTCTTCTCTCCCTCACTCACCAGTCCCCGATTCTATATTGAAACTCGCCCTATTTTCGTACCAAAACTTGCCCTCCGAGACTATGAATTCGACTCAAGTCCCTGCTATCCCCGAGTCGTCAGGCGACCTGCATCCCAACAAGATGAAGACTGTGGTACTCACCATCAACTTGCTGTCACTCAAACTCAGTTCTGCAAACTACCTAGCAGCATTCCGCCCACTTCTCCAGGAGCTGGAGCGTGGCCTTCTCCATTGTGCTGCTAATGCTCGGGATGGGATTTACTTGCAGTTGGGAGCTCAGCTTCAGGAGAAAGACGCATCAGAAGAACGACTTGAGAATGATCTTTTCATACTCTTACAAGAAAAGAAGACTCCTTGTGGCGAAAGATTCGACCCCTTGTTTGATGCGGAGCCAGATCAGGACTCTAATGATGAGACTGTTCTTCGAGCACTGAACCATCAGCTGAAACTCGGCATAGATGACTGCAGCAAAGATATATACTACAAGCTTATCGCTACCTGTAGCATCGGCTTGTCGCAACTCGGCCGAAGAATCGTCTACGAACCAAAAACTTCACTAGTCAACTATTGTTGGCGAGTTAACAAGCGACTTAAAGGCTTCCCAAAAAGCTGGTCCTCATCTAGTCGACTCATCTGCCCTCCATTTGCCCAACCACCTCAAGAAGCAGCGATGGATAGACGTCTGACGCAACTCGAAGAAGATTTGGAGGATCTGAAAATCGAGTTCAGAGCTCAGGACGAGCTGAGGGCTCAGGACGTCAAAAAGAACCTTAACCTGAACGTCCGGGTTGACAACGTTAGCGATGGTCAATTCAACAACAAGACTGGGGACGAGATTCTTCTGAGGATCGAAGGGATTGAACGGAAGCTCGATGCCATTATGGGACGGGTCGAGCCTCTCAGGAGCCCAGCAGACGGAAATGGCCTGCATACGTTTATGCCAGAGTCTAAATAGCAAGTGACGTTCGATTGATCAGACCGCCATCAAAAACAGTCCTCATTTCCATATGAAATATATATATTTTTTATTCCTTGAAGTATCTGGCTATTTCAACC
>JACDIX010000229.1:0-96587 GCA_019843635.1 Fusarium siculi
ATTAAATTGTTTGTTCATTGCTAATACTAGGAAACTCCAGATACCACTTGGTAGGCGGTCTCAATCGACAAAAGCCGGAAAGTTAGGACAAAGGTTTCTAGAGACGCCGACAAAGGACATGGTTGGTTCAGTCCTTCGTATAGCTACTGAAGACATTGGGTGGAGCGAGCAAAGGGCTCAAGTCTTTGCTGCCAACGTCGGGAGTAAGATAAATTGTGGCAGGTGCAAGATCTTCATCAAACGAACCATTGTTTAAAACCGCGATGTAGCTGAAATGCTGCTGCGTCCGGAGTACAAAGAAGGTTTCCAGGTCAAGAGCCATGTTGTACTGAGCAAGGCCGTTCAATTATTTCTCCTTGCCAGCGCAAACGCGGCCGATGAAGGATTGCTGGGCAGGCAGTGTGGTGCTGCTGTCTGACAGCTCAGCGTAAGCTGCAAGTACCTGCGCTGCAGTGCACGGGCAGTACCTTCCAATGCACTAGCTATAGGTACCTAGGTAAGGGCACAAAGTGTGTGTACGGAGTATGAAGGAGCTAACTATGGGGGTGAGGGGTGTGGCTCGTAGAGATGTGATGTGTGTGTATGAGGAACGGTGGGCAGGCTAGCAGGCTACCAAGAGGGATGTGGGGCTTGAGGCACCAATATCTCAACAAACAGGTACCATCGTGCGCCACCCCGGTTTCTGGACAACAGGATTATGTCAGGCTCTCAATAGATCAACAGCTGTCAGGAAAAATATGGTGCCTATAGTATATTTTTCTAGACAGGCTGTTGATCTGAAAAGGCTTGCAATACATAGAAATACATCCTTTAAATGCCCTTTCCCTAATGGCAGCCTGTTAATTGATCCTGATCCTGTCGCTGCAAACTCGCTGTCGCATCTGACGGCTGTCAACAGCCTAGTCTTACAGACCGGTCAAAGTGGCTTACAGGGGTGCTACCGGACCTTGCAATCCTTGACAGAGACGGAGTGCCATGAAGAGTGCACGCCACGATTCGCGGGAGCTAGCGCCACGAGATAACAGTTTGTTCGATGGTGACCTGGCATGGGGTGACTCGAGATGTTTTGTTTTTGCCACAAACTACGGACTCGTACTCCGTACAAACTCACGAAATTGAGGGCTGGTCTTTTTATCAATTTCTAAAGTAGCCGATAGGCCAAACTACCTAGTAGATAGTTGGATCTACAGGCGCTACTCAATTTCGTAAGTTATTCCGAACGGTATGATTGACGTGCCTAGTGCGTACCACGGAATTTGTTGCCTGTGCGTTTGGAGCGATGGCACTAAATCGTACCTAGACCGGCTGTCTCCGTACCTTAAATTACCGTACTTGCGCCAACAGTAACTGTGGCAATGGATCAAGGTGCTAAGACCCCACTAAAATCGCAAGGGGTCTTGCGGGCTGTCTCCACACCTAGATGCAGCCAGCCATCGGATTTGCCATGACGATGCGCGTCGTTGATAGCACCGGTGCCCCTCAGCTCGCCCGCCAGGGCCTATATTTGCTTTTGCTAGGGATCTCGGGTCACTAATGCATTTCTCGCCTTCAAGTCAGCATTCATCCCTTGCTGGTCCTGCGGCTGCCTTGTGCCTTCAAACTTTCTCTTGCCCCTCATTTCCTGCCTTGTTGTGAAGTGCACTTTCAGCAATTTCGACTTCCCATCCTCCAGCGGCCCAATCCCATTTGGTCTAAAGTTATTGAACGAGCGAAAAACATACCGATTCTGTTCCCCAAGACTAAGTCAGCCTAACCTATGGTCTCCACCGAGACCCACACTTGTCATACTAAGGGCCGCAAAGGTCACCACGTCGTAGCTTTGGTGAAGATAGCGCATGTCAAGGTTGGCCGCCCGCCGGCGATCCAACGCAAGCCTCAATGCCTATGACGGACTCATCGGATATCTTCGAATTCCCCATAGCTTTCGTGCACTCCTCCTGTCAAATCTCCTGCCATTCGCCAGGCGAACGAAGAGCCATGAGGGTGGACGCTAGATATCGGCCAACAGCCGTGCACATTTGTAGGTTGTTTGGATGGGCTGTCACCTCTAGACCTGGTTCTGCAAGGCGATAATACAGGGTCTCGGTGTCATTCCAATTCACTTTGAGGAATAAAATGGCTTCGACAGTAGTCAGCAGACCATGTTCAAGGCCACTTTCGATCATGTAACGATAAGCCTGCGTCGCAGCTCAGCTTTTCCACACAATAATGAAAGCGTGCACCAGGGTCTATCAAGGTCGGAGTTAACCTACGGTTCATGACTTCCCTGTGCATGTCCGTGATGCGCAGACTGGCGCGCAGCTACTGAGAGCTCAACACTGAAGGAGGAGAAGAAGAAGGATCAGGTCGTGCTCATGATCAGGTCGTGCTCATGATCATGATGATGTTACAGCCAGATGTTCCAGTTGCGAGGGATACCCCTATGACAGAGAGAGAAATTTAAAAAGCAAAAGAATAGATTGAGGGGTTTCCCTCATAGATGGCGGCTTTTACGGTCACAATATGGAGCATATAACGGCTTTTGGCACCGTCCACCCTCTAAACATAGCAGCAACACGCTTTCAAAGTGGTCCAAATCGCTTTGCATCGTACTTCATCACCAATCTCAGGAGACGCATCAGGGTCCCTCAATGCCAGCAGCTCTACTACAACGGTATGATCAGAGAGGCATCTATCCGGCTCATACCCATGACAAAAAGTGAAGCAGATCTCTCCGAGAGTACAAGGTGGAGAAGCATAAACGTCAATGTACACTTCAGCAAGAGCTAAAATTACGAGGCCATAATCTTTGCAACTACTGAGACTACATGTGGGGGAGCACGGGCCGGTCTTGGGTAGGCACCTGTAGTTCAGCTATTGGTGAGTGTACCTGGTTACTGAATGGCCTGTAGTTTCCTCGATCAAGGACACAAATCAAATATCTTTGCCGAGGGCCACTGATTCACCCTGCTGAGGTCATCTTCGGCATCTATAGGCTCATTGCATTCGCATGCTCTCCGTAGCCGATGGGCACTTCAAGAGCGACATGTCGGGAGAGAGTATTCTGATCCGTTTGACAATATTGAGTTCCGTAGCATAGCTGGAGGTTGGAGCTTCGTCGAAGGTCTGAAAGGGTTTCTAGGATTCTTTTCAGCTGCGATCAATAGCCATAGGGTACATATTCTGAAGGTAAAGGATTGATTCCGTGAAATAGCATGCTTCCGCTGTGTGGTTCTTCCGTTATGCCTGATCTTCCTCCTGCGACTGATTTCTGGCCGATTCCAAAGAACAGATAGCAGCCACGAACCCTTACTTGCCCAGGCATTTTTCGAACCAATATTTGGTCGCTGCAAAGGCACAAGATCTGATTGAATGTGCCCTTTCAATACTTGATCCGCTGAGGTGAACTCATTGTGAATAGCGTTCTGCAGCATAGTATATGATTGGCGGCGAGAATACATATATGAGTACGCTTCCGTCAGACTCTGTCGTTACATACCGCGGCCTCTTCTCCATACCCGTTAGCAAGACGCTGCAACTGGCGACGGAAAAAGGCCACGTCGAGACATTTACAGCCCCTGTGTGTCAAGAAACTCAACCGAAACAACATGGAGCCGACGCCGTTCTTCAGTGCACCACCATTTCCACCCAGAATGGCTCCTATACCGGAGATGGCGGTCGAGCAACTTGTTAACGAGATACATAAGACAAACCAGATGCCAGTGCAAGAGAATCAACAGCTCCATGCAGAGTACCAGGATTTGGAGGCCTTCGTAACTCATCAAAAGGCCATCATCGACCGGCAACAGCGTTTCATCTCGCTGGGGGGAGCAGCATATCAAGCTACTCGAAAGCATTCGTATGCCGGCTGCTGAGGTTCTCCAGCCCGCGCCTTCCCCCGCAGGAAGTGTCGCATCAGAGTTCCGCCCAAAATGTGTAGTTCTCCATCGAGCACGCCGTCAAGTCTGAGTCTTGACATCCAGCCACACACCTATGAGGTATCACAAGAGACAAGGGACTCCTCTGAGACCGGCTGAGACGGGTCGGACACCAACGAGCATCATATGGTAGTCCACAAGCATGATATCAGGGTCGTTCACCGAAGTTGCATAGTTTAGACAATCTAATCACGTATGAGCCGTTCTAAAACATAGGTAGTCCTACTAGAAGCTTAATCGTCGTTTCAACCTATCCACTCCGGAGCGCGCTCCAAGATGCTAGGCCGACCAAGCTAAGCTGAGTGAACTACTAGGATAAGGTCAGTTAAGAGAGGGCGCACGAAGTTTGTTTGTAGGAGTCCGTCACGGGATCTGGCGAAGCACCATAGACTGCTCTATGCATGAACGTGCTCTTGGCCTTATTCATGCTTAGGCATCTTGCCGGAGAAGAGGCAAATGTGACAAGCTTCAGTGTACTCGTTAAGGATCGTCGATGGCATTCATATCTCTAATGCTTCAGCGCGTTGCCGCTCGCTCTGGACGAGCTTTCGTGCCTCCTCCACCTCTCGACGTCCCTTGTGGTTTCTCCTCTGGATTGCGTTTTTCTGATGCTTCATCCTTGTGACATGGTATTGATGCGTGATGAGGATCGATTCTGAAGTTAAGATGTTGGCACTGGAAGTAGGTATGTTTGCGTTGTGCGGCGGCTTGGTCTGTGGGGTTTGATAGTGTTTGTCGGGTAAGCATCCGAGGTAGTAATCATCAAGGAATTTCAGCCGCAAATAACTAGAAGTAGCACTTTAACCTCCTCTACCCTCCTGCGTCTCTTTTGTGGCGTTGAAGGCGAATGCGCCGCGTTTTGCCCACGCGGTCGCAGTTCCCCAACCCACCTCGTTGCGTGATTCCGACAGCGAAAGGTCAGTCTTTTGCCAGGCCTCCTTGCCGTTCACATGCCCTCTCGTAAGCCCGGAGAATCATCAGCTGATTCTCTTGGTATTGTCAATACCGAAGCCCTCAGTAGCTCTATTATTATGTGGCAGTTGAGGCTTAGACTGACCTGAATAAGTTGCGCATGGGAGCGATGTGTCTCGAGAGACTGACAGCTGGCATTCTCATCCTGCGCAGGGAGATTAGCGGCGACCACGGTGCCGACCCTGTACGAGGCGAGACGAGCTGACGAGCAACGATTAGAGCGAGTCTGCATCCGCAAATCTCATTGACACCATTGCATCACCCTGTGAAACCGGAGATGGGCAAGACTGAACTCAACAGCGGAAACACAACAGGCAACCAGTAGCCTCTTCCTGATGCGATACCCGTGTACCACAAACAACACACCGCCACAGCAAGCTCACAAGCAATCACAGGCAACAGTACAACCACCGTCAGGGTAGTCAGCCCAATGGCAGATGACGTCTCCCCAACCATAAATACACCAGCAACAGCAACACACGAGCACGCACCACCGCTCTGCCCTCCCGGCCCAACGCTGCAGACTCGGCTCTTATATATCAGCAACCCCCACTCCCTCCGCAGCAGCACTATGCTCAAGGCCTAGCATGGCGGCGTTAGACGAGGCTGTAGGTAAGGCACCGGCGGCAAGTCACCCTGCACAGACGCTGACGATGACAGCAAGAACAGCCGCGCCCATGCGAGCCAGCTGCGTAAAACGGACGAGACGCAATTATATATACATTATCGAATCAGGCACCTCACCCGGCGCCGCGTCCCAGCCACGTCTGTAGCCAGAGACATCTCGAGCTGCGGTACCTGACGAGTCACCCGAACCTTACCTCTGACGCCGATCCAACAGACTGAGCGTCGACAGCGCGCCAATATCGTGCTACGATCCTTGGGAAGATCCATTGGATGCGCAGAAGAACAAAGTAACCTGCACAGTATAAAGTATAGCGTCCCACGCCCACGCCCTCATTCCCCGTGCGACAGTTCATCGATGTTATCTGATACGGCATCCGTAGACGGCAGGAGAGCTGTACATCAAAACGCCAGTGATATATAAGGTGTATCATCTTTCAACTGGCCTAGAACTTGCTCCCCAGCTGGTTTTTACTAGCCACAAAAAGATTCCCATGCCGAAATTCTCACCCCAATCATGCCGGGTATGGGAGTTTATGTAATCTCAGAGCGGGTTTCATATGTCACAAACGGATTCCCATTCGCAACCCAACCTCAGCCAGGTATAGGAATCTACACAAGGATCAGACCCAGCGAAGACGTAGATACCGTTGTCACCCAGCACACGTGCGCCTAGCCAACACTTCTTACACCATTATGTCTTTCTAAGCACCACTTGTACCGGCGCCTCAGAGCGAGCACTTCAAGTGCATCAATAATCTCTTCGTTGTCTTCTATGAGAATGTCGAAAGATGGCCCTCGGACGCCATTTCCATCAGCCTCAGACAATAGAGTGAGAAGCTTATCGTGGCTTTTATGAGACCCCTGAGCGTTGACCTTCGCAAGACCGAAACCCTCTCAACGAATGAACCTGCGAAAGCAACCGAGTGGTTGGCAGAGAAGCGTGAACCCGCTGTCCCTAGTGCCCGACCAGTCGATTCTAACACCGATTTTGGCTCTTAGCAGTTCTATGCCCAATCATCCTTGGAGCATCACCCGCAACAGACAGCAGGCCTGAAAGCGACGAAAGCGACGGAAGCGAGGAAGACATTGATCTCGGATCAGTCAGGCCTCCGGCAAGGAGAACGTGCATAGTCTATCGCCAACTCTCAGGCGATAGTAGCCCCGGAGCGATCTAATATCATGGAAGACATTATCATGGTAGCAACCCGACACTCCATAACCTTTGGAATAGGCAACGATGGGGCATCCCGACACTCGATTCCACAAGGAGATGCTGCAGGAGAAAGCCTCCTTCTCAATGCACCTGTAAGTTCATATTATAAGCGTCACTGGCTAGCCTACCTGACCCATACACGACTAGTCGCAGGATGAAGTTCAGCTTGCCTATGCCAGATTGGAAGAGAACATTACCTGCACCGAAGCCAACATCAACAACTTGTCCCCACGCCATTTAGGCTACCTACCTCAAAACTTTGGGTGGGTCTTTACGCGATACAGACCGTGCCCAAGGATCAGGCCTAGCGGAAACGCGACAAACGATCATTAAACTCCAGTCTAGATACAGAGTCCTGCCGATGCGGCTCCTGCTGTTCTCAACAACAGAAAGGCATAAGCTCAACGTGAACGAAAGCAAATTAGATTTCATGATAAACACACAAAAGGTCCCATCTCCGCAACTCTACTTGTAAATACCGACATTCGCCTTCATTGACCTGACAGCCCTATACCTGCTCACTTAGCATATATCAAGGCCAACCCGTGTCCCATACAATAACATACACATATAACCAACAAATCAAAATGACACCTAACACAGGATGGATGATGGGATGCCTTTGGGACCCATCGAAAACGGCTGTCTGGCTGCAAAGCGAGCCTCAAGCACAAAGGATTCAGGGTCTCACGAGCTGCAGCCCCCAAGAGCTTCAAGGATCTTGAAAGCGACTCTGGTGAGCTAATCGCCCCACGCTTCCGCTCAAGGGAAGACTAACAAGCCATAACATCCCTTTGCTCCCTCGCCCAGAACATTTTGAACAACAGTTCAGCTACTACTAGTGAAGCTCTATTGCTCCTATTTATTCATTCCCTCCGGACCTGAAGACGAACGACCGCCGGGGTATCATCACGATCAAATCCGATGTCAGCACTTCCAGCAACATTCGAGCGCCATTGATAAGCTTTCCAAGTGAAGTAATCCCACATTAGCCGATATCAACACGGAATCCTGAAGGTATTTCCAACATGCCAAGGATCTTGAGCGCATGCTCAAGGAGAAGGACAGTGACTTCCAGCTCGACGAGCTTGGACATAAGGTGTGATAGGAGTGACCAAGTGCAGCAACAGCTGCATGAAAGCTATGACAAGCCAAAAATTGTTTATCTCTCTGATTAATTGGCTGGCTAGCAGACGTTACTCCTTCACATTATCAGTTGTATCCAAAGCCTAGCCATGGTTGAGGTGGGGATTCCATATTTAAGATCGCGCAATTTAAGCCTAATTTGATGCTATTCATATACCTATTTCGATATATTTTTTAGATTCCAACAGATAGAAAAGATCACTAGAATACTCTCGTAATGTCTAGCAAATTGCTCAAACGTAAAGTTGATAAACAGAAAGCCTAGATCCGGCCCAGCGAAGACGCAGATACCACCGTCACCCAGCACACTTACGGCTGCTTCAGTCGTAAGCCCCTCGGCCACTGTCTCAAGGCGATTCCCTCGCAACAGCCTATATCTCCTCTCCTTCCTTCATCCCTTCCATCATGATACCTATAGAATCCTCTATCCCTGATCATACCCTTCCTGGCCTCTCTGCATGAATCCAGGATATGGTGGACTTGGGTTTGTCGTCATAGGACATCGCAACCTGTCTCCGAAGTCTGTTCTATAAAATGGAGAGCGGTCAAGTCATAACTCGTCTGCATGGAATTGAGGCCTCATGTTGTGGAGCAGATAAATATGGAAGCAGATGGAATCGGTTTAATGCGGTAATTCGGTGCTTGGTCCCGAGGGACACGAGCCAGCGGTAGAAACTGCCCTCTTCTGTTAAGTCCTCGGCGGGACCCTGCACTGCGCGGCGCTATCATCCGCTCAGCTGGATTCCCGGGGTGCCCATCCCGTGTCGGATAACGTCGATTGGCTCCTTGGACAACTGTTTGTTGGATAGCAGGTTCGTATATGCCGACTGGATGCCCCGTACACTCTTCCCAGGCATACCTTCTGCCCCCTTCCTGACCTCGCCGAGTGCAAGTACGAAGAGAAGGACAAGCAGCTGCAACATCAACTTTTACAATCTCAAGAAAACTTCGAACGTGCACTCGCCGCCCACTGCCAGATTCAAGGTCCTTTGAGCCTTAGCCAGCAGAAATCGAACAAGGCCTCCATTCTCCTAAGCCAACCTGTCGAGGAGCTCTACGCTGCTGCCGAGCGTTCGAACTTCGAGATCACAATGGCCAACGAGCCAAGAAAAGAGTTCGTGAGAGTTGAGCTACCAGAGGGATACCCAGAGATTTCTAGATGACGACGGAAGCGCTTTTGGCTGAAGGAGGGACACCTGGACGGATAGACGACGATATAATCAAAGATTTCTCTTCTTCCAGCTATAGTCGCTAAAGCGCAAGAAGAGTCCACGGAAGGCGCTTGAAGACTCTCCTGGATGGATTGAGACGGCTCTCAAGTAGAGAAGCCTCAGCCCAAAGTTGCCACCGTGCAGTGAAATAGGCTGACAAGCGTGCTTTGGACCATGTGGAAAGTTTCTAGGGTTCCATGGATTGTGCTTATCTCGACGAGTTGGTTTCAAAGGCATTCCGTGGCGCAGAAAAAGTTTATCCTTCTTTCTGGTAAGCTAATTGGATTGGTAAAGCAGGAACACTCTCTCCATAGCAGCACGGCAAGACGTCGTATAATGAATGGCGAGGTGCTTGACTGCAACAAGGAGGAACCATGCAGTTGCCCCGTCCTGGATCGCCTACAGAGTGGAATGGAAATTTCCGGTCAAAACGCAAATATGTATGATGACCATGAACCAAAAAGTCATTAAGTTTAAGTGAATCGATCGTTTGATGGCCAAATTTGTGGTTCTTCTTCCGGGCTATTTACATGCGCGTCCGCTCATGAATTACCTATTCAGCCATGACCCCCAAAAGATCCTACTGGTTGGGAAGATGGCAATAGTGCTTCCACATATACCCTTGGGCCGCTATGAATTCTACCGCAACGATGCGTGGGTCTGTGTGATTGCAGGCTCGACCAGCGTTCCTAAAACATATTCCTATGTCTAGTACTGCCGCTGCTACTGATACTACCGAGGACATCAGACAGATAAACAGCTCATGTGCCTAGGTAGGCCAGAAAGCGTCTATCCCGACACTTCTAATGCCCAAGTTTCAATTACACGGATAATTTAATTTCGGGCACAGGTATAGAGAGCTAAGACTTGTATAATATTCTCTGCGGTCTCTTACGCCACCGAAGCGTTTAGTATTTGCCCGGCGCTGTCTTTGAAACTGTCAAGTGCTAACTCAAGGAAGCCTCGGGATGGACTTCGTGTCTTGGGGTCCGGATCTAGGCCTTTCAGCAGGATGTTCATTAACGGATTCGCAACTTTGCAGTTACTCGCTTGCCTAATATGCTCGATGCTCCTCAGCCATTGTGTCCTTTAAGAGTACATTGGTTTAGCACAAGTCTCTGGCAATGGTATGTATTTCCATACATAAGCCAAGATCACTGCCAGGCTAAAAACATCTTTCTTTCCCTCTTCACGACTAACGTCTGGTGGGATCCTTCTTGCCAGAGGAGTAGCGGGCTTCGTAAAAACATGCTCCGGGGCGGCATACCACTTCATCTCCTCGTCACTGATTTCGAGGCCAGCTGTATCCTCCGCTATTTCAAAACCAGATAAACTGAACAGATCCCCTTTCTTGAAGATATTGCTTGAATTTACGCATAGATGTGGTTTCCCTATTGTTGAGTGGAGGAAAACAAGGGCCGAGGTTATCTGTATGCAAAGTTGAATACCTTCGTGGTTACTACCAGTGAAGTAGCTCCGGTCATCCCTCTGACAAAGAAGAATTGGTTGACCGTCCAGGCAGAGTGATAGTAATCCAGGAGTAACAGGCTCATACAAGACACCACGTCGAAGCAAACGGCTTGAGGAAAAAGCAAAAGCTGGCGCTGTGTCAAAGGCCTTGTGAACATAACGCCTGCTTCTAATGCTTACGTGATGCTAATGCTATGGACCTGAATCGAAGTAATGCCTCTTCACTATTTCCACATGTTTTGGCATTACTTTACAAAGACTCGGTCTCCAGTGACCCTCGAATGCAACGGATAGGATGCCTACAGTGAGTGTGTTGCTCCCGCTCGACATTGCTGCATCATGGGGCAGGTATAAGGAGCACACGTGTATTATAAGACCAGACATGTCGCCAAGTCTGCACATGGCAACACTTCAGTCTTCCCATTCTGCTCTTCCGATGCGGAACCAGGGCGTCATACTCAGCGGGTTTTCTCGATCGGACCTCGGGAAGCTGTGACAGAGGAAACAAGCAAGAGACGTCTTGAGATGCCTCATCCTTAATCTTTGCCGTGGTGCCATGCTCGTCCCTGCGTTAAGCTGGAGGAGTGGCAGTCATAGAAGGATATTCAGGTAGGCAACGTTCGGTGGGATGGCGATTGTCTTTGTCGGCGACTCGATGCGGACGAATTGCCTGACCTGGAATTGGACCTGGCGGCAGATTGCTCCGTGTGTTATTCGACGTCCTGCTTTGGGCTGCGCCCCGGTCGTGGTGCCTTGGAGATGAGACCGTAGTGTAGGCGCGTGCACTAACAAAAGGCTAGCACCCGATCTTTTGCCCTGTGGCTTAACGGCTTGTGCAACTGTTAGAACTTAGGCTGTTAACTATTAATAAAACCGTTTTACTGCAATAAGTTTAATACAAATCATTAATTATTAAAAAGTATAGCTTTAACTATTATTCATCATCGTCGATAAACGCTGACTTTTCTGTTCGGATCATAACCTCTGATTTGAAAGACAGAATCACCAGCACCGTGGAAGACCGGCGGTACATTTCTATGCTCATATGTTCCTATGCAGCAGAATGAAATGTTATTCATCGGTTTCACAGAGAATTTGTCGTTTTATCCATGCTCTATAGAAGCCACTACGATGTGGAAGAATTCCTGTCTCCTAATTCTTTCGTCTTTGGCTGCGCGATGGAGCCTACGGAAGCTAGCGACGATGACCTACTTATACCGAGCTATGGGCTCTTCCAGAGCTAACGGGTGTCGTGCAATTGTCTAGTCGCCTTTGGATACGGAAGTGATCTTGGTTTAGTGGAGAGTGCTAGCCCCGCCTGCTGTTAGCCGATATCCTCTGCCAAGAGGATCCCACGATGCGACAACCTGGGATTTATAGCGGCCGACTGCCATGACCACGTAGCCAAAAGTGATGCCACCGCACCTTCTACTGCTCACAGGAAGCCTAAAGATTGTCAAACGTGATGACTGAAGGCTGTGCCCATGCTTCAGCTTAGATATCCGCTACCAGCCGTTAGCATCGCTACTTGAGCCAATATTGGCCTCCTGACTCACTTTCTTGCGCGCCATACTCCAAGCCGAACTGAACTATCAGGTTGTGGTAGTAGAGTGTCAGCAGCAAGCGGTGAGATTTCACAGGTTCTGGACACTACAATGCCTCATGTTACTGATTTGAAGTACTTTAACCTCTGCGCCGCCACTGCGTCTATGTTTTTGTACGCCCAGGGTTCATCCGTTGTTTGCTGTCATCATGATACTCTTAGCATTGAACGAAGGTTCTCTCTGCACGCTGATGAGATTCAATTGTTAGCGGCTGATGACCAGAGTGAGGCTGGTGGTGGCCGCTTCGTTTTCAGTTAGCCAAATTGGCTTATCCTAATGCCCTGCAGCAGGTGTACTACTACACCACGTCCCTCTGTGTTCCCATTCCTTTCTCAGGCGCACGAGAAAGTCTAATCACATTGTTTGATCATGTGCTGAACAGAGATACGGGTCGTTTTGCCCCCGTTGATATTGCGTATGTGCGTGCTCATGCCATTCTCTTATCTGGGAAGCCCCAGGACCAGCTTGAAGAGTCTGTACAGAGCTTCACTGATCAGCTGGACAGTCGTATCGCCTCATTATCTAAGGGATGACTAGAATCAGGGTCAGTTTACATTGAAGGGTTGTTTGAACTAAACTGACTCCAGCAGATACTATACTGCCATTGCTCTTTCGTGCTCTCTACTCGACTACGGCGCTGAGTCCAATGTTCTCATACGGGCCATGTCTAAGAAGTCCGAAGAGACTGATATCAGCATGGATGAGAGCACAGTCTCCGAGGCTACTCCTGACGATACATTCAAGCTTGCGCTTGACTTTGCAACCCGGACGATTTCACGAGTTCTTTATCGCTGGGGAGACACCACTACGTTGCTTTTCGTGCATTCCATCCTGGTCTTCATGAACCATATGACACAGTATCCAGCGGCTATTTCCCATTTGTAGGACGCGTACCCCTGGAAATTGACTTCCACTATGCTGAATATCCTTTTGCTTTCCTGCGAGCCTGGGTATGGGATCCGTGGCCACTTCCAACTGCCGGAAAAGGACCATCCCCCGCACCCGTTACCCGAGGACTTTGCCATGCGAGGCATGCTCTACGCTGAGGACCACTTCCCCGACGACTGGTTCAGGAATGACATGATAGATGAGGACGAGAGGTACTTTGAGTTACCGCCTGCCTCGGAAGAGCGCAAGCACCGTATCCTGTCCCTCAGATACAGGATTGCATCCTCGGGTAACTGGCTTTTCTGGAATGAGGAATCTCGCCAATTCGAGGTCCCGGAAAAGTATGATGTCAAGATAAACTTGGACAGCAGGTAAGGTGGCAATATGGAGATATAGATGAGCTCAATGTTGATCTTTCTTACAGTCTATTTTCCAGCTTTGGCCTGGACATGAGGAACGCGACGGATTCCTTGTACCCGAAATTGCAGTATCAGGCACATGGCCTTCATAGGGCTGCCCCTCTCGCGGACTCCCAATGTTAAAAAGCACGCCATCATGATACACGAGAGGAACCGGGAAAGCAGCTACCGGCAGGTCTTCTGCATGCTCCAAGCTAAGCTAGCAGTGCCCAACAATGCATAGCGGCTCAGATCGGTATCAGAAAACCGATACGCAGCCTACTCCTGACGCCTAGATCAAGCTGAAGTAAAGCTTGAAGCATTCGCAAGACTTGTTCCTAGAGGTCTGTTCCTTCATTGCACCCCTACCACTTTGCTCATCATCGTGGACATTCAGCAGCCGTGGATTTATTTGTTCTCCAAATACTTCGGAGGAAGTTTGTATTTTTATAGGCGCTGGTTAAGATATCTTTGCTTCTTACACTTACTGTTTCGTAGGCGTTGAACACTGGTTTTTTAGTTTTTGCACCCTTTATCGTCGCTTGTCTCACAAATAAACGTCTATCCCATCTTTAGACCTTGCAATCGTTCTGAATCAATCATATGGTATTTTACAAACCGCTGGCGCAAACATCGTAGTCAAGAGCCGACTGCAATGTGAGAGCGGCACTACCTATCATGAAGGGTGCGATTCCTCCGGGGCTTACAGTGCCGGCATTGTAAGGTATTGTCGATCTCCCGGGATAACATCGTATGCCACAGAAGTCGAGTCGAGGACCTCTTCCGTAAGAGCCGCGGCAGTTGGCTGATGGCGCTACTATTCCCAGATGATCTGGCCGAGCCTCCTCTGCCACCATGCCAGCCGCCTTTGCCTTCACCTTTGCCTCCACCATCACGATGCGTTTATACTAGTCAGAACTGCATGCTTGATGCAGCGGTCGTATCGATAATGGAGGTGACGCCCGATGTCCGGAATGTAGATAGTACGAGAGCGAAGTCAAGCCTTATACTGAGCGAAAGAGTAGGGTATGACGAAAATGATAAGAAAGGGCAGCAAGATGGGCATAAATATCTACCCTGCGTGGCGCCGGGATATAAGTGATAATCAACGGTACATAACCCAAGAGGACGAGGTGGTTGCGCTACTATCCGCATGAGGAGTCTAGTTGGCCACTTTACAATAGTTCATACGACAGCCTGGTAGCACCAATTTTTGTTTCTTGAGTGGCCGATGATGAATGCCGTCATCTGGACAATATGCATGATGTTGCGTGCAAATTCCTGCTGGCCCTGACGAAAGTCCAATCTGTCAAAGGGCCGGACACCTTGTCGGTCGTGGTACACCAAGTATCGGATCACCATTCGCTCATTTGTGGCTTGCAGGGACGGGTGTTTCCAGTCAGGGAGGGTTTGGCGCATTAACTGTTGAAGGAATCCCTTTGTATTTTCATCATTTGGTTGTGGCTGGGTTTCAGGCCAGTGGATACGAATAACCTGTAGCGGAAGTGCTAATTTTTGCATATACTTTTTGGATACTTTATCCGAGGATTTGCCAGGTGTCCCAAGACTAATGAACCTTGTACCACAGTCGCGTCCTTCCTGTCTAGTTCCGATTGCTAACTTAGGACCTGTCACCCCTGATCACCCGGTCTACATATCCAACCTAAGCAGATCCGATATTTTCTTTCACAAGTGAGTTCCTCGCCAGCTCTTCGAGTTCTAAAATTAAATATCACAGCACTATGGGCGCTCACGAGGTCATAGACCTCACGAGTAATGGCAGCTCACCGACCGCATGTATCGATTTGACGGGTGGTTCTGATGGTGAAGTAAGCTGGAGTAGGTCTGATCAATCGACAAGCCATCCCGGGGGGCTCATCCAAATTTCTGCCTTGAATTCAGGTCAAATGAGTTACATTCCGGAGGAACAAGCCCTAGACCAAACAAATGAAAACTTGAACAACCTAGGGGAAATTGTCCCGACTACGGACAGGAGGCTACAGAGACATACAGGAGCAAACGCCCGCCCCAGCAGCGTGATAGTCAACTTTGATCACAGGATGACAGCGAAGGATTGTGAAGGTCACAAGATCGGCCAAGCTGGGCATAAACGCTCCGAGAAAACAGGTAGCGAAGAAAGGCCAACAAAGAGAGCGGCCCACAGAATTTCTCAAGAGGCATCCCCACGGAGATCTTCTGGAGTACATCCTAGAAGCGACAGCGATAAGAAGAACAGTAAGCGATGGGATTCTTGAAGAAGGTCATGACTCACTCACTCACTCATATGTATAGATACCCCCGCTATGCGCAAGTGGAACAGACTCGTCAAAGAATGCACTGAGTTAACGCCTTGCGAGTGTAAAATAAAGCATCAAGGCCGATGCGGTAGCGATTGTGGAAACTTGAGTGCCTTGATTCTGTGCGACGACAAAACATGCAGCGTCAAAGAATCAAACTGCAAAAATCGCTTAGTTAAAAACAGTAAGGGCAAAGTTAAGTTCCTGGTTTCTAGGTCAAGCCCTAGTTGCGGAAAGGAGTTGGCCTGGGTTGGCGACGATATCCAACAAGGTGACGATAGCATCATTGCACAATTCTCCGGGTCAATCCACCACGGCAACGACGTGCGTCGTTTTCGAGAGGGTGATGAGGACGAAATATTGAATGTAAGAATTTGATTCCCTGTTATCCATTAATTTCTGACGCTGTCTAGGGCTCTTTCATGATGAAGTTTAAAAATGTTGATTCTTTCCTAGACACAAGGCAAAGCAACAACATAGCCAGATACGCCAACCACAGTTGCCAACCAAACTGCAAAATAGAGCAGTGGCAAGACTCGGAAGGCCCAAAGCTACTTTTGGTCACCGCCGAGTCAATCAAGAAAGGCGACCCCTTAACCTTTCAGTATGACCTTGATAGGCCCCCGACATCTATCCGTATCAAGTTTGGCAATAGAACGTATCATCAAGGCGTGTGTTATTGCGCGTCCAGTCAATCCAAATGGCCACCATCTAGGGCGATTGAAGGTGTTGGAGACTGGGTTAAAAAGTCTGGAGACGGCCAGTTCCCGGGAGTGGAGTCTCAGTCCATTGAGCTAACAATCCCTCGTCACCATCCACATAGACTCTGCATTCACGATGGAACACTCCAAAGTGCTAGGAAATCATCTATGGATACACGGTCGTCGGTGGTAAGGTATCTTCTGCTGAAAATGGAGCAGAATCATATGAATAGCTAGACGCCAACCTTGATGTATGTACACGGACGGCAGCAGAAAAGTCTTCTCTTGGGCTAGGCTGAACGTGATGCTGGTCGCAGGTAGGCCATCAGATACGGGATTATTGGCAGAGACTTCTATCATTGCCTTCGTTGTCTTCAGGTATCAGTGTTTTACTATAGATATCCTGGTATTTATCAAGAGGTTCATCTTCTGAGTTGCAAAATACTTCTAAATTGAATCTACCATGCTTCTTCGGATCAGTAAAAGTGCTTGTGAACGTAAGTAAACTGCGATTGTTGATCTAGATTGGTTGTGTTAGTAAAAGGCTTGTTATACCCAATACCAGTTCCAACTTCTCAGTCCATAACCTCTACATCACTTTGGGTTCCGTTCTATTCACTTCCGCTTTTGCCACACTCCCGATATCGGCTACCCCGGTGAGCTTCCTATGTAGAGCATCCTTACATCGTCACGCAAGTTGATTTCCTGAAAGGCTATTATACGCCAATTGGATACTGTATATTTCATTCCATGCTCTAATCTTTGACTCTGAGAGGTCTTCATAGCTGAGGAATGATTCTTAGCAGATGAAACATAATGCCATCAGTCACAGAGTCGCGTTTAACCTTCCGTCTGCGGCAGCTTTTGCAAGCCTTAGAAACTATCTGTAGGTCTAGCATCCAGTGATCGGTGGAACACCTGGTAATACAGGGGAAATATACCTCTTCACGGCTTGTTACGACTGTGCTTGTCAATGAACACAAAATCTATGCATCTAGCATGTGGAATCATGGCACACCATCCCACTTCACAGTCTGTCCTCGAGCCCTCACGATAAGGGCATCATCCTCTGACGACCACATGCTCTTCTTGGTGTCAAGCGCTTGACTTGCAGAGAAGAGAAGGACGCTTCGTGTTCCGCGTTTTTGCCAAGCGCCGCACTCGTCGACTTTACAGCCGGGGATCTTGGTTGCTATTACGCCCAGCTATCAACTGCTGGCTGGATAAAACCTCGCTTCCCTCGAAGGGGAACGTTGAGTTCGGCTAAAGCCCAAGCAATGTCGTTGCATTCTGTCTCATGTACGAGACTTTTGCCTTGATATTGATCCCTGGGGCCGCACACTTGTGGATAGACGCAATTCGGTTCTTTGAACTCCGGGGACAGCTCGTCGATGTCAACTGACTCGACGTCGCAACGAATGGTGTATTTCATCTTTACTCTGTTTGTGGAAAACTCAAAAGCAATCCACTGAACGCCGTTGCCGTCCCGTCGGACGACCAAGGGTGTTGTAGCAGGAATGGATCCTGGTGCCGCCTTGGTATCACGAGCAGGCGCTGTGTTTGCAGAGCCCTGTAGCTCTCCGACGTCTTGTTCATAATGGGCCTGCCCGACAGAAGACAACAGGGACTTTTGTAGTTGAAGATGCACTTGAGACTCGATCTTGGGACCCGAGCTGTCTGTCATACCCGCAGGTTGCCCAGTATGCTGGGTCATTTGGCTCAGAGGGTTCAATGTCTGGGCATCTGGAGAAGTAATCACCTCCGGCGGCATTGCCTCGTACCCACGACCCAGCTGACTATGTACCAATCGCTGTTGCTGCCGCCACCAAAGTAGATTTTGCCTGCTTCTCTGTTGGCCACATAGATAGCAAGATGCGGCAGTAGGCGTGGAGCTGGACCGTAGGTAACGAACACAATGGCATGCCGGCGTCTGCGATACGGCGAATGAATGAGGTGTGACTTTGTCGTATAACATCAGCAAAAGTCTCGTCATGCACTCTTCACGTAGGTATGGGGAGAATTTACCCGCTGACATATACCCCTTTGTCGTGTGAGGTGTATTTTGACTGCGTGGATGGTAGTTCAGATTGTACTGGCCATCCAGCGCCTGAGAACCGGTTGGGTACCCCTGAGGAAGGATAGGCTTCAAATGACTCGCGCTCTGATGTTGTATGAAGTGAGAACGCATAGTTAACAGATGATGGGTGTGTGTATGATTTGTTCGGGATACAGCTCCAGATTAAGGGTAAAGGGGAAGAAATGAAATCGCATTAGGTCAGGGGCTTATTGACAGTTTACCGCTGTCCTTACCAGTATCCGGTCTGGGTGTCGACTTACACTATAAGTGCGTCCCCCGTTTTGAGGCATCAGTGGTACTGTGGAGGTCGGATGTGCTTGACTTGGAAGTGGTTTTGATGATGTAACACCCCATCCTTTGTGGAGGTAGAGCGGACCTGCTAACTTGAATGGAACTGAGGCAATGGCAAACATTAACCTTCGATCCCCGTCCGCATGGCTTCCGCTTGGGACGAGTTCGGCTAGGAATCTTAGCACCCGTTTGCCTTCAGCCGGAGCTCTCGGAAAGCATGAGGGTATCTATACTCGCCTGAGGTAATCTGAACGAGGCATGAACAGCACTTGTCGCAAGATATATGATAAGCCAATTGATACACTTACTCCCTGACCATTCTTCCAACAACCATCAGCTCTTCTTACCCGGTCATCATATTTCGCAGCTCAGAATACCAGTAGTGGGCACAGGGTAAGAAGACCATTCGTCTCTCCATGACACGCTCCCTAAGAGTAGATCGAGAAAGGCATGTACTTTGAGATATCGCATATGCGAAGCTGAGATAGATTGGACCGATCTACAAGCGAGCTCTAGAGCTAGTCGAAGATACAGGGATGCTGTTGAGCAAATTAGGACATCCGATAGCCCGTTCTGTTAAAAAGTTAACTTCCATCGTGTTGACATGATATGTAACGTAAGAGAGTTGCTCAAAGAGAATAGAGGAGGAGATTGAATCACCCAAACTGGTGTGAAAGTCAAACCGTATGTATAATAGACATACAGTCGGGTATCTGTATGGCCTTGGCGATTCCACAAACAGCCCGACCAATATGTTTGTGAATGCAAGTGTAGTGATCCGAGTTGGGAGATTTCATCGCCACGTGAGACTGGCTGACATGGACTCAGTGGTAGTAGGGTGCGAGTATAGGACGATACCATCAAGATCGGGTCTATTCTATCACAGACTATGAGAAGCAACATGATGTAACTCCCAGATACATATACCTATCTGAGTCCTACCATACGTTGACAAGCAGAGCAGACTGCACCTACGGAAGAGATAGTGGGGCAATGCAAGAGACCAAAGACTTACGCGTGATACAGCAACATTGAATGGCAGATAAACTTCCCAAAGCTTCAAGGTAAAGGAAGCAGTGCCAAGCTCAAGACTTGTTTATCGCTAAACGACACCACGTCAGATATACGGAGACGGTTGGCACCCGACGCTGTGGCGGATCAACCCCAGGCGGCCGACATGTCTAGCATATCCATTAATGGCCAAGACCTGAATCTTCTGTTCCTCATGGAGCTTACCTGGTACTCAGAGGCGTTAAGCTTTATGAATGCGATTATTTAATGAAAAAAGAGTTCGGTGCTAACTTATATTGACATTATGAACCGAGGCACTGTTGAACTTAAATTGCAAAAAGTAGGCAACTGTATAGTGTGACGAATGGCGAGCAATATTTGAGCGCTCGAGGTTCCTATCTCGGGCCTCGCCTGCTACGTGCGTGCGTTTTGACGACAATCGTTAGGAATGCGGGGTCAATATTGTGCTCGGCATTATGACCTAACATAGTAACATCAACGCTAAATCACATCTTCCGATAACAAGCGCCACACTGCACGTCATGTGAGTGGCAACATACGTCCCGCTCATACGACGCCCTTCAGTGACAACATCAGTGACGATATTACTGACAATTTCGGATTTTAGGGAAGCCCAGCATCCATTATGATGAGATAATGCCCCATATCGAGATAATAGAACGGAACATCGGCGTCATAGTGTTGGAGCAAGAGAGAAAAGAGGCATGGTGATTTTGGGCGCACCAATGTAAAGCGCTGTGTAGGGTATCTGTACAACATACAGTCCATACTGATTTATTTAAGGTCCCATAATTTGTTGTACATCGATACATTGACCTTGAATGTTGAACGAAGCTGCAAGAAACCTCTTTACGGCACTCTTGCTTCTGCTATCAAAGATTCAGGTGGCGATGTCCTGCCATAAGCTGCTTTCGGAGCATGTTGCTCTTCACCTCAAGAACATCGCTTTGCTGCCCTCTCAAGAACTGCCGCCCGTGAGAAACCGTCGTCTTTCATGGGATCTTTTTCTCGGGCTCCGCCATCAGCGGCCGAATCAGGCGTTCGATCCGTAGACCTATCAAGGTACGTTAAATTAAATGATGCCGCCTGAAATTGAGACCACGTGTCGCCTAGTCGTTTTTAAAACCTCTTCCTTCAGGAACTACCCGATCACGCTTGCAACCATCGAGACTAAGAACCAATGACGGCGGATACCGAACCCTAAATTTTTCACCACTAGCGCGAAATTGCTTGCAGGGGGTCCTTGTAAGAAAATCTTCAGTGAAGATACAGGGTCAAAGACTTTCTTCTGCTCTGCAAAGTACGGCTGGCCATGTTCTCCCCCCTTCAATTTTTGTGGTTTAAGAAAACAAGATAAGTAAGCAACCCCCCTTTGTTTGAGACCAGATGTCTTCTCATGTTTATAGAGACCGGTCTGTAGCTCATTGATTGATTGGGCGAGATGAGTAGAATTGAATTGGAGTAGGTGTACACTTGCGGCACGACGACAAATTCAAGCAAAAGAAATGTCGTAGCGGGGTCCGAACACCAGCATGACAACGTAGAGCGGTTTAGACATGAAATATGACGGATCAGGTTAACAGCGTCCTCTCGCAAGAGCAAGGTACTGCATGAACTATGACTCGTCCTAATCAATAGTGGAACGCCACCGGCGGCTGGAAAAAGCTTCCAGGCTTCAGATCAACGTGATAAGCTAAAGTTGAGCAACCAATCCATTGAAGTGCGAGATCGGCCAATCATAAGCCTCGATCTGCGCTAGTGCAGGTCCGGGCCTGATCGATTCTCAGCGTAATTTCGGAGAAGCTAAGGAGTTCCCCGCTAAACACGACCAGGGTCCAACAGTGGGTCCACTTCCATCCCGGACACAAGACCAGTGGATTTATGTTGGCGTTCGCGCCCACTTGTCGTGATTGTTTCGGACGCATGAAGACACGGGGTTCCGGCCCCCTGAATTCAATCGAAGCTAGGAGCAAGTATAGACGTGTTCTTCTATCCTCGTAGACATCATTGCTCCTACTCAGCGTGTGATGTGACATCCTCGTATCTTTTCCCGTCATCGACTTTCCACAACAAGATGCCCACAAAACCTCACAAAATCCGGGCCGGTCATTCAAAAAGTCCAGAGGAGGACTACCTAGATGTAGTATTGCTCCTAGGTTTGCCTCTAGGTTGGTTTCTGTTGGAATCCGTCGCCAAGGCGATGTTACAGGAATTAGAATTGTTGCTGACGCCTCATCAGATATCATAAATTGTATATTCGACTACCTCAACCAAACCGCGAAATCCAGAACCGTGGCTATCTACCAGCCCAACAAGGCTCAGGGCTGCTGCCAGGTTTGCAGAGACTGGGACAAGAAGCGGCAGAAAAGGAATGAGGAGGAGAACTGGTCGCCTTGGGCCCTTACGCAAGTAACGAAGGCGTTCAGCAGGTGGTGGCAGCCGTTCTACTTCAGCCGTACGATTCACCACATTTGCCCGCGACAACTTAAAGATTACATGGCCACTTTCTTCCGTTTTCGAGGGGGGCACATGTTGCCCGGCGAGCGTGAGGGCCCCCCGGTAAAAACCGTGGGAGTTTATCTTACTGCCAAGACCGTTGCCCAAATATCTCTGCATGAGCTAAGCCAGGCTGAACATGTATTTGGGCTTCGCGGGTCGCATTTCGGTTTCTACGTTGAGAAAAATGGATGGGGCAAACGAGAAAAGAGCGAGAAGAAAAGAAAGCTATGGATTTCTACCTGTAGACGGTTGTGCAGTTTCTTCTCTAGTGGCTTTCCAAGGGAGCTTTTCCCCAACACCATGAGGGTCGACAAGATCGAGGGTTTGTTCATGGATCGCCAACGCAATATTTGGTTACACCTAGCGCCTGAATATCTTTCAACCCATCAGACTCTGGACACAAATTTACGCAACACGCTCTACGAGTTATGGAACGCCGTGCCAATCAGATCCATACGACTACTGGTACTCCCCCGACGCGGCGATGGAAAGGGCATGCGCCGAGATGAAAACAGGAGCCGCTGTGATTTGGCCAATCCGTTTTGGATACAGCGCCCGCGTAGAAGTCATATCCGCTTTGTGTGGGTTGACAATTGTGAAGAACTGAGCTGCCAAAATGGCCTTTGCTTCGTGGTGCAGCCCCGTGAATATGTCTTGCCTGAGGGTTACAGCTTGAGGGACATTGGCATTAACGAACAAAAAATACGTGAGGCGGGGGGCGCACCCGTCTACGTGGAGTTGGTTTCTGCTGAAGATGAAAAGTTTAATATCCAACTTGAGGGTCCGCATGTGTTCTTTTAAGATCAGGAAGACGAGGACTTTACCGACGCACCGCACCCAACTTAGGCTGCCCATAGCCTCGACAACGGCGAGGACATGGAAATGAGTGATAATGAAGACGACCATAGTGGAAGCCGGGGCGACCACGATTCTGGACTCAATACGCCATTTTACTATAAAGAGAACGGCACGGCTATGCTTCGTTTGCTGGAGCACGATAGGGAGACTCCACTACTGGAATTGATGAAAACGGTGTATGGCGTCTCGATGGAGGAGCATTCGAAAGCCCCTTGAGCTATCTTGCGCTCCGAAGACGTCTTGTCTCTTTCTTCGAAAAGCGAAGTGAATCAAATATGATCTTGTTTTGAGGTGAATCCAGTCGCGACCTTTTCCGGGCAGAGGCCGCGTCAAACATTACCGATGTGGAGGCGACCCGAGAAGCCTATCAAAAGCGATCAAAGCAGCAAGGCGAGCTCTACAATTGATTCGAGATGTACATCCAGGCCGAATATCTGGGCTGGCCAGCCTGGCAAACAAGCTTAATCGGCGGTATAGACGGACGGGAGAAATGAGAGACCTGGAAGAGGCATCAACCATTCTGCTCGAAGCTTGGTCCTGTTCGATTGCAGCACCTTTCCGACGCATTATCGCTGCGGATAAATGTCTCTAATTACTTGCTACATAGATCCAAGTTCCTATTGTCAGCAAATAGATTAATCGGGGCTCTTGATTGCCTTGAGACAGGCCGTGCTATCTTCAGTCAGCTTCTGGATGACCACAGCGATCTTTCTCATTCCCAGCGGACCAATCGGCATCAGAATCTCCTGAATGAAGTCAATGCTACGACTTGCCAGACGACTCTCGACTTCCTTGAAGCGACTTTACGAAAGTGACGACAATAAGCTGCAGCAGAGTTAGATAAGTACAAGGATCTGGAGCAAATTGTGAAGCTCCACTCATCCCCTGCTTTCGCCGGGCTCACCCCGGATGAGCATGAATTGACTTTAATCCTCCCACGGCTGCACAGCCTTCCAAAGCCATACTGAGCCCTGGAGACGCAATCTCATCATCGCCATGCTTATCTGATCGTGGCGAGTGCATGCTGCTGGAAGCGAAGCTGGGTATGCTTCTCATCCTCGTGTCTGTGTTCAAGTAGTTTTTTCCTGTGTCTGCAAAACCAGAGAGATATGATACTTATATCCTGTTTCACTGATTTCGTCTGTGATATGAGTTAGTTGGTATGCTGTGAGCGTTGCGTCGTAGCAATTTATTACTGCATTGAAAATAAACTTGCTCCGCTACAGCAATACCGTTTAGTCGTCATATTAATGGCGCACTATCGTCGTTAGACCATTGCATTTTAATGTTTGGCCAACATGATGGTAAACATTTAGTAGGGCACAAGTTCGGGAATAATCGGTCCCTGTGCCTCACCCACTGGATTATTCTTAAGAGTCATAGGTCGAGGTAGTGATAACAACTAGAAACAGGGCAAACATAAGCATGGGAGGCAGTGTTTTGGCAAAACAGTCACAAATAATAATCCATAAGAAATATCTGATGGCAATAACTAGTTGTTGGAGCTTTGTCGCTAAGGCAGGGATAAATAGCTGGCCATCATGTGTGTAAAGGTTTATGTTATGTATATTTTCTGTCTAGGGGGCTGTAGGCAGATCGTTCCATCATGAAAGACTCAACCCATCTGGCTAGATGATCAGGCCAGCATTTCTCTCGGAATCGCAGTACGAGTCTGTTGCGCATGACGGTGTCAAGCGCACCCTTGTATGTCTTTCATGACTAGTGTGACGACCTTGCTGCGTGTAAACACCTCCTCGATGTTGTGCATCCGGGCGGTCACCAAGTCTGCTGCCGACCTCTTGGGGAG
The DNA here is from genome assembly GCA_019843635.1 of Fusarium siculi. Classification (NCBI taxonomy): domain Eukaryota; kingdom Fungi; phylum Ascomycota; class Sordariomycetes; order Hypocreales; family Nectriaceae; genus Fusarium; species Fusarium siculi. The sequence goes on from JACDIX010000229.1 coordinate 25,009, forward strand.
CGGTCCGGCCTGCTGAGGGTCCAGGACGCTGAATTGAACAGCTGCGTAGGCTATACGGCGTACGATCAGCTGTTCTGGTCCCTTACCGAGGCAAGAGAGTAGAGAGACGGGTCGTCAGGCCCGAGGCCACGTGAGGTCACGGCGTCCAGGTTTGGTGATCATGACTAATTCTGCTTCTTTGAACGGTCTCGGATGGTGGTCCTTTAAGCAAGCGGCGGACAGGTGTCCTGATGACGAGCAATATGGCTCTGAGAAGGTTGACGGTGATGTTGTCTGATCCTGGAGAATTGCAGGGGCGGAAGCTGAAAAGTGCTCGGTGACTTGAGCCATCGGACAGCTTTAAAAACAGTGATGCTGCTGGAGAAGCTATCGATGAGGTTCCGTCAGTATAGCACGCTCGAGGCATGCCACTTAACTCAGGTCAGCTGTTATCTTTACTTCCAGAGTTTCTGGATAAGTTTGAGGGTCGTTTCGAAAATAAGCCTGTCGCAGATGACTCGGACGAACAGCATGCTGGTATCGAAAGCCCTCCGTTGGAAACCGCAATAGGGGGGACAGACGGCTCTCATGAGAGCTCTGAAGCTCCGATCCAAAGCACATATCCTAAATTTGACCCGTCTGACTTGATCCCCATCTCGAGATCCTCTCCAATCGTCTGCGGATCTCTGGAACCGATTCAAAGCGTTCAGGGTCGTGATTTTTATTCGGTAGGAGGGTCGTTTGAATCACAAGCCAACTGCTCCGAGTGTGTCACTACTGATTTCCCAACTTGTACTTTGCATGGAAGTTCTAAGTCCTCACGATGATTCATGTAATATCTTCAAAGACGACCCCTTGTCACACATAGCTGAGGCACAAATCCATGAAGATTGGCTTTTGTTTCCCGGATGACCATTACGAATGGTATCGCAACTTCCTGGAGGGGTGAAAAGTCAAGATCCGATCAACTTGGGCACCCAAATTTATTTTCACCGACATTTGAACTTTCACCCGTGTTATAGTGGTCTAGCGGGCGGGCTGGCATACCCTCCAAGGCTGTAATATTAGACGTAGCCTGTCAAGAAAGGAGAAAGAGAGAGAGAGAATGCAAATTCTGACTGTATGCTATATATGCCGATTGACAAACATTTCTTAGCTGATTAGACGCAACCAATATTTCATATTAGTCCTAACCCTTCTTGATTTCAACATGTGCTAGCGTCAAAATATGGAAACTACACAGCTCCCGTGGGCCAGTAGTTGAAAGTTCCGACCATCCATCGAGCAGCTTCCTAAGAGCTCTTTGAACTGCTACTCTCATTCGCAATTTGTTCGGTGACCAGAGAAACTGCCACGTATATCGTTCAAGTGTAGCTTTATTGCGGTGCCGGGCGACCTGGCCAACATCAAGACCTCCCTTTGCCGGGCGGATATAGCCTGTTGCAGATCCCGGTGCGCTTGTGAGTCTGCATTATTCATCGAAGACATCGGCAGACCCCCGCAACTCTTCCTCAATCATAATGAAGCTCATTCCTTCTTCGCAATAGAACGCGCCCGCGCGACCGCTTCCAAAGGAGACCTTTATTCTTTCTTCCGACTTCGTCTATTGTCTTCCCGATAGTCCTGCTGCATCGGCGCATTCAATGGCGACCAAATCCGACACCGAGCCCCTCCCAGGGTACCACGGAAGCTGCCGAGATTTTAACTCGTACATGATGCATGATCAGGGCGCGCCAGTATCAGCAGGTGGCATTATTTAGTCCCGAGAAGGACGAAATGAAATTATTCGGGCTAGCAGGGACAGCGTCTCTGAACTATGCGTTGAAATATCGGTCAAGTTCTGATATGCATCCGTACCTTGCATTTGACGCTAACGGACGTAACCATCGCCAAATCGGGGTAGCTCATTCTGATGAGTAAACTGAATCCTTAGCGGCAAGAGGCAGACAATTAATGTCTTCACTTGCTTCAACTGGCTACTCTGCCATCAAATCATATCATGACGCCAGCCGAGGCTTTTGTTCCTCCCCGGTCGTGCACATGCTATACTGAAACAAAGGCACCCACCCTCTCGAGGCCTATTCTGTGAGAAATGAGTGATGATATCATCAGGCAGGATGGAGAACTGACATCCATTACACGAGGCGGATCGGACTCACAAAGGTCTAATGTTCAGATGTAGCGCCACTGCATCATGGCCCTTTCACCACATTCAACAGGTAGATCAAAATACCGACAGCGATCAAAGATACGGCAAGGCATATATATCGCTGCATTTCAGACATAGGGACGGATAAAAGATATAGATGATGGGAAAGACAAGGAATATAAGCGCTGGTAACACTGACTTAAGTCGTCCTCGACGGTAAAAGTTGCTGGCTGTGCGTCCTGGAGATACAGATGTGTTGTCGGCCCATTTTATGATTTGCCGGAGGCGGATGGTTTTATATAGTTGGCAGTACAAATCCCCGCAAAGGACGGAGGGGGTTTGAAAGATGACAACACAAGGGTCTGGACTAACCTAGGCGGGCGCATGGTCTGAGTCGATCTGTTAGTATCAGTGATCGACCCAGGCCTGTACCCCTGTATTCCCGTTTCAGTCGCTAGTACTTAGCGGGTAGTCATCAGCTTTAGCAGCCAGATTCCGCGATAGCGCGTGTCCGGGACGAATTTAAGCGAGGTCATTGGGATCGAATCAGACCTCATGCCGCATCCAGGGGCCGATGGCAGGGAAACAGGGGTTAGTGCAGGTGAGAGATAAACTGAAGCCTGGCAGTATCCGTGTTCACTCTTTAGTTTAGCGCCTCCTGTAGTATATTTGTAGGGTATCCTGCAAATGTTGCCGCCTAAACCCCTACAGCAATCAGTGGACTCTTAACACTACCTCCGCCTCTGCATCCAAGGTCATCGTTTAACAGTCTTTCCCTTCATGTTACCTTATTTCTCCATTTCATTCTCAGTCATCCCCTACTCAGCTCTGTTACCTATGACAAAAGCCCAGTGACACCTACAAGCTCTTTGCTAAAATGGTCACAGGCGAAGATGTCTGGAACTCTCTCCCAGAGGGGGAGCAAAAGTCTGATTGGGATGAGACAGAACGCAATTTCTGGGTCAATCTTAGGAGCAAGAAGGATGCAGAAAACAAAAAGATTGAGAAGAATTTCCAGCTCTCGATTAACGAAGTCAGGTTGAAACTCAGTGACCTTACAGGACAGCGAAGTCACCTGAAAGAATCTCAATCCCGACTGGCCAGGGAGCTGGCCAAAGTCGAGGCTGAATTGGCACGCACCACGGATGAGTGCGAGGAGAAGGCCAGTCGACTTGAGCGCATTGAGCAGGACTACCGTGCGTCACGCCAGAAGAGAGCAGAAACGCTCCATGATATATGGCTTAAAATGCGTCGATTTTTCAGGCAAAAGAGAGGGGAGAATCCTGATACTCCAGGCCATCTCGGACCCGAATCGCATGGCATTGTTCTACCTGAAATGTTGCCAGAGGTATCCTCAGGCTTTGATGGAACGACCCCACGAGTATAGGCTACTAATGGAACTGCAGTGGTAGTGGAGAGACCAGCAGAAGAAGTAGAAGAAGCAGAAGAAGAAGACGAGGATCGTGTGGAAGGCGTTGAGCACCACGATAATAGGGGAGCCGACAGCGTCGTTGATATTGTTGATGCTGATGGCAATGTGATTGGACCTGTGAAACAGATAGAGCCTTGGAACCAATGGGTTGAGGGTATCCAGGAATTTGAGATACGAAGACCCGTCAAGATCCGCCGAGGACGACACTTCAACACTACACATATTGCAGGCATTTACGAGCGAACTGAGGCCAAGGGGGTCAAATGGCTGTCTTGTATGATTCAAGCGATAGGGGCGATACAGGCCAAGAGATTCCTGTCTTGTGATAAGAACGAAGGCGCCTTTGACGACTGCATCATTGTCGGAGGGGATTTCTTTCAGAAGTGTGGCAACTGTGAATAGAATCGCCAGGGATACCATGGTTCCTCAGGAGACACAATTGATATACTGGCATCGAGGGAGAGGGCACAACGGAAGGAGCAGCTGGAGGATGGAGCCCAAGAGACTTCTGCAGACCGATCCTCAGAAACAGTACATCAAACCGTTGAAGTTCAGCCGAGGTCTGAGCAAACAAGCCAACCTGAATCTCAGCGGGTCGATGAACAGATTTCTGTGCCCTATCGGCCACCTTCACCAAAACCCGCTCTACAATTCCCTGAGCTACCGCCTGAAAGACCACTGGATAGACAAATTGAGAAACAGCCCGAGCGAAAATACGAACGGCAACCGGGAAAAGAGCCTGAACGACCTGTTGAGCCTCAACCTGCGCTACAGACTGAGCGTCAAGCAGCATGGTCCACTGTACCGCAGCCAGAACGACGCCATGAACACCAACTCGAGAAAGTTCCAGATCGACCTAATGAACGGTTCCATGATGTGATCGCTGCGAAGGCCCCCGAACGGACTGTTGAGGTAGCACCAATCCAAACCGCTGAACGCCCTCGTGAAATGTCCCACAGACAAGCCTATGGACCGCTCCCTGATCCTCCAAGCCGGCTGACAACGGCTCTCAGGTCAGATTATGCCCCGGAACGAATGATTGACCCCGCGGACTCGTCCTTGCCGACATCAATATATCCTCATTCCAGCCCCTGGAGACATCACGTTCTGTGCTTCCCTCAGGTGTTCTCCGCCGCAGTCCTCATGAAATCCTCCATTCATAAGAAAAGCTCGATGGCCCTGCTAGAGACTATCGCGGTTCTGATCCAGCTCAAATATCACGAGACCCTGAGCAAATATACATCCCACAGGAGTATCGTGTAGCGGCTGGTTTTACGCCGGCCAATGCGAGAAGTCGACCTCCATTCAGCGATCGAGGAAGACCAACTCCACAATCTCTGTCCCTTGACACTTCATCGCAGCCACCTAAATCCCCTCCTGTCCAGCCACTGGAAGAAGATTACCCGAGAAAACATGGTCCTCAAGAACGACGGAAATGTTTACACTTATCCTGAATGCGTTGCCGGGGTGCCATTGGTTAAGATTAACGAGGAACACCCCTATTGGGAGGCCAACTGGCCTAACGTCAAGACACTCATTGAGCCACAGCTTGCTCGATGGCGTGAGAAACACCAGGCTGCCATTGAAGCAGGTCCTAAGCAGGATAAGGGCGGTTCCTCAAAGTATCAAATTGGCAGGCAGGTCAACCGCGGTATCAAAATTCTCGAATTCCACGAAAACGGCCCAATCAGCCCCTATCAGTTATTGGGTAAAAGATACATCCAGGCCGTTAAAGGCGGCATAACATCATACGACACACTATTTCGCCTTTCAGAGACAATATCGGAGCTTGAAAAGTTCAATCTCGATATATCGCCGGTTGACTGGATGCGACAGCGACTTCACGAACTAATTCAAACGCAGGGTCACAACTTCGATCTGCCACGAACGATTCACGATTTCTATCATGACTCCAAGCTCAACAGTCTTCGTTATAAGTATGGATTCAAGAACATAGGACGTCCTTCAGGAGCCATGAAGGCACGCTTGAGTCACTGCAGCCCTAGCAATACACCCCAACCTCTCCAAAAGCGGAAGTCTATGCACCTTGTTCCTACTACGCCCCGGGAGGATTCGTTTATCAGCCAGTCTCCTCTTCCTAGCCAGGTACCACCAAGCTATCCAGCACCAGCGCCAGCGCCGGTCCCCACCCCTGGGCCCTAGTCAGCATTCAGCACCCACCTCAACAAGAAGCCGAAATACATGCCGTCTACACATGGAAGCCCCGTACATGACGAATTTCACTTCGAGGCTTGGTCCGACACAGATTCATGCAGCGGAGGTAACATCACGAAGTACGATTGGCGGCTTGCTGTAGTCAAGACTCGATTGTATACCAGTCATATCAATGTCACTCAGTATTGGACTTGGGCTGGCCAGATACAATGTTTCCAACACCAAATACTCAAAGATTTGAAACCTGCGAAATGGGGCTTGTTTAGGGACGAGATCGATTTCCACGTCAACGTCGCAGAGATTGAGGAGGTGGGGTGGAGTATCGAATCACTTCGCGTTCACATCATTATGAAAAAGGATGCCGGAGAGCTTGCTGCGGATGGCAAGCCTCGAGGCGATGTCATGGCGTCCTTCCCAAGAGCACGTACAATGCACCGCTTCCTGTTCTTCTGTAGAGAAAGTGGTATGAAGATGGCTAAGAGAGCCCCGTAAGTGTAACCACTGAGGACAATTGTGGCAGAGTTGGGAACTGACCTGGATATAGTGAGCAACTCAATAATATGTGGGATTCCATGGCTTCTCAACAATTGCCTGGTCGAGGCGATTCTTATCAACACTTGGTGGAATGAGTTTGTCGACCGTGGATGGCAATGACATATATTGGAAGACCCAGGTTCTATCACACCAGAGGCTATCGAGGCATATATACCTCAACAGCACGACCCCAAACCTATCAAACCAACACTCACCACTTATCCATACATGTAGTGATACCATCGTTATAAGGGGGTTCCATTCAGAGCTCTTGGAGTCTTTCAAGTTGTTGGAGGTAGAGGTAGAGAGATAACGTCAGTTGTGATTCACTGGTTTCTATCTGGTAGCATAAAAGCAGACCGGGGAAGTGGCACAGGGCTTCCCATACGGTTATAAAAAGATATTTCGCCTTTTGAAGTAAGTTTGAGGTAGATTGAGCATAGCAAAAGCGCCTTTCCAGAAAGGCGACTCTCAGCGTTTTAAACGAGATTGAGGCTGCATCTCATAAGAGATGGACGTTGCTTGGGTTCAGCCACTGCTGTTCATCGTCAAGCCTCTCCATCATTTTGGATTACAGCAACTCAAAACGACGGACCTCGAGACTTAATTCATTCTGCAACCTTAAATTGGAAGTTTAATTTACGTATGCTATAATAATTCAAATCCGAAATCCTGGTGTCGTTCTTTTGGAAGGCACTGTAAGTGACCACGTGAGTTCCGTGACAGAAGTTCTGCAGTAACCAAACCAGAAAGAATAATATTGTATAATCCCCAGAATCTAGATCGATCATAGGTTGCTTGGAGTCGACATAGATCACCCCTGGGGGAGGGACCCCATTGAACGAGGTGCAGTAGCTGGGCCCGTAGGCAGCGAGGCCGTATATCCAGACCAATTCGCCCACTTTGAGTTCTAATGGAAGATCAATGGCCCTCTCGTTCCCATTCGCATCCCTTACCAGGATGATGTCATCGCTATCGCAGGTTGGTCCCTAGAGAACGCAAGGCGCTGTTGTTCCACGAGGATGGCATGTGTGCCACTCGAATGAAATCTTGCTAGCTTCTTTCAATCCGTGATAAGTACCAGCAGAGAGGGAGACGCGCCTCAGATCAGTACTCTAACTTGGCGAGGAGATGTTGATGACATGGGTTTGCAGCCATCCGGCGTTGGAGATAAGGCAACGGCCGGGCTCTGTCATCACGGTCAACTTGCCTTCCCAACCCGCAAAGGCCGAAGAGAAAGCATCCATGGTAGTTTCGTTGTAGTCAGTGAAGGAAGGGGCATCCTTGGTCGAGATACCGGCCCACCCTCCACCTATATTGGCAATATTCATCTTGTTACTCGGTTCCTCTTTGACACGGCCGAACACACCCCTGAAGAGCTTGGCAAACTGAACAAACGCGAATCGGAACCTAGGAACTACTCAAAAGGAATTAAGATGGCTGCATATGGGCTATCACGTCCCATGAGTCGTCATTGCTAGAGCAAGAGCGACGAATGACAGATGAAAAGAGCGACATCTAACCAAATGGGTGCACATAGGTAGCCTACCAACAATCCATGGCATGATCGTGTCTGCTGTGTAGCATGGGGTGCCCATATGATCTACGTAGGCTTTAGTTATATGGTAATTTTTCTTCTTCATTGTCTTTTCCGAATTTGTATATTGAAAGCCTCGTACGCATCCAAATTGGATTCTCCAGTTCCACAGGGCCTGACCACCCTACCGTATACCATCTCTCCGTCCTCTTTTTTTGGCCTCTTCAAAAAATATGTTATTCTTTTATTGCAGTTGCTACATTCCTCCTCACTCACTGCGAAGCAGCCAAAGAATCCGCAGATGTAACGAATCTACCTGGCAGGCTAGAAGTATCTCATTCCAGATTTGCATTGGCTGCTGCTGTTTGTCTTCCCAAGATTCAAGAGATGCATCACTGAGATATGAGCAGGTGAATCGGTTCACAGGTTATGCAACTGCAACGGTGACGGTAAAGAATGCAACTTCGGTGTGAAGCTCGAAGTTCAAGCCATGGTAGGATCTCAATTGAGTAGCCATCCAAGGGAAGAACAGCTTGAACAGACTCCCGAATATCCCACGGTCCATCCTGCCTGCCTGGACGCCGAGAAGCACAGCGAAGCCGCCATGGTTCGATTCAAACAGCATGATGTCGAGGCGGTTCTCCGAGATAAATTGAATCCTCTGTTACAGAAGTGTATTGCTGAAAAGTCTAGAGGCGAGACTATTGTTGTATTCATCTCTAAGCAGTCTGATATTGGCCGGCCGAGCGAACGTTTCCATGGGTTTCGGGCAGTCCCAGCATCCATTATTGACGAGATATTGCACCATATCGAGATAATAAAACGGAAGGCCGGCGTCATAGTGTTGGAGGAATAGAGCGAAGAGGCATGTTAATTTTGGTCACAGCAATGAAAAGCGCTGTGTAGGGCACCTGTACAAGACACAGTCCATAGTCCCATGATTTCAATGTTATACATCGATACATTGATCTTGAGTGTTGAATGAAGCAGCAAGAAACCTTTTGACGACACTCTTGCTTCTGTTATCAAATTGTTCAGATAACGATCTTCTGCCATAAGCTACCTTTCCAAGCATGTTGCTGCAGATTCTCTACTGCCCCTCTCAAGAGCTGCCGCCCGCAAACTTTTGTCTTCCATGGACCGTTTTCCTCGGGCTCCGCCATCAGCAGCCAGAACAGGTATGAAGCACCCCAAGCTTTACCCAGTCCACAACGGCTAACCATGTGTTTAAGTGGCCATTGCTGCTCTCCGACGAAATAAGATCGAGATTGCCTAGTCCTTTATACTCGGTAGTATTCTTTCTAACCTTCTTCTGGTTATGGGAATGTGTTTCCTGTTAGGTGGTATCATCCATCGAGGCGAGTCGGGCAATGGGCGAGAGCAGGCCTTTTCTTCAGCCACTTCCCAGATATCCTACTCTCTCATGACATTGTCTTTTGTTTCACTCGTCATCCCGACAACTGCAGGTTGGATGAAACTCACACAACAACCCGACTACCCGGTGGGTTGAGAATGCATTTGCCCCACCGACTAACTTTCATAGCTTTACGCAGTTGTTGGCCAGAGTGGTTCCAAGGAGAAGGCCCAGAGCATGCTCACACTCTCTCGCGGCGCTGCCATCATTTTTCTGCTGCTCCACTTCTTATATCTCGTCTATCAACTCCGAACACACAGCAACCTCATCGACGCTGAGAACTAGAACGAGGACGCTGAGGAGCCTGAGCTAGGGGAGCCTGCTATCGGACTCATTGCCACTATTACCGTCCTCTGTGTCACTACCGTTCTTGTCACTGTCTGCGCCGATTATCTTGTTGACAACATTGACGAGCTTGTCGAGACCTCCAGAACTAGCCGAGGATTCATTGGTCTGATCTTGATTCTTATCGTTGGTAATGCCGCAAAGCACGTCACCGCCGTTGTTTTTGCGCTCCGTGACAAGATGGACCTCGCCATGGGTGTTGCCGCTGGCTCTTCAATCCAGATTGCCCTCCTGGTCGCTCCCTTCCTTGTCATTGTTGGCTGGATCAATAGCTCTGAGATTACTCTTCACTTTGAGACATGCAAGTTTGGTATCCTCGACCGTTCAATTTAACGTTTTCTGACATGACAATGACAGTCTAGACTGTCGCCTTCGCAGTGTCCGTCCTCGTCGCCACATGCACCATTCAGGATGGGAAGTCCAACTATCTCGAGGGTGCTATGCTTATAGGTCTTTATATCATCATCGACTTGGCTTTCTACGTCACTCCTTCTGATGGTATGAGCCCCAGCAAATGAGGCTTGATGGCAGTATTAGTGTCCTGATGCTAGTTCAGCCATATTTCTGAATAAATATGTCTGTTTCACAATAAACTCCACAATTAAGAAGCCTGCATTGTTGAATTCTAAATACCGTTCACAATAAACAACTTTTAACGCCTCGCCAAGCTGTAATGGAATAGCTAAGCCGGCCTATATGCATATCCCAAATCAAGTTTCTTAGAATGGGGATTTGCCGTCGTTAACCATGCCCAGAATGAAGCTCAAACAACCTGGACAAACACCAGGGTGGGAACTCGATAGCTTCTCCTTGTAAGTTCACACTCGGGAGGCATTTCAATCTGCCATACCCATTCGGCCGCGCTATGAATGATGGCACTCTTTGTGTTCAAAACCTTTGTGACTCATTCAACGAAGCTTTATTTAACTGAAAACTTAGTCCTGATTACGACCGAATCTCCAACCGGTCGACTGATCCCGCCAGACATCTAGGTGTTTTGTGTGCTTTGAGCCTGATCATCCTCACGGACGAGCAGCAGCCACTTATTTATACACCTCTGGAGTCAGTCATCAGGATATCTAGCTTTCAGCCAAAAGCAAGATCCTAGGCAACAGTGAGGGCGACGAGTATTTTGCCCGTATGTGTTTTTTTGGTGTTCTTTACCTTTGTGGCCTTGAGGCTGAAGCCTCTTTTGACCCTTCAAACCCTATCACAGAATGATGGCACGCTGTCTCTGTAGCCCTGACGCGCGGTAAACTTCTCCGATATTAATGACCTTTCAACATCGTTCTGTGACAAGGTTGAGGGGTCAAAAGAGGCTTCAGTCTCCAGGCCACAAAGGCAAAGAACACCAAAAAACACACACGGGCGAAATACTCGTCGCCCTCACTGTTGCATAGGATCTTGACAACATCGTTCTTCAATCAATCAAAGTATTACCTTCAGATGTTGATGAGCCCCTCCTTCTTTGGACCGATACCGAATGGTTCAAGAGCTTCACCCATTAATAAATCTTCACGTTTCTTTATCAGCCGATGCCTTAGCACAAGTAGAGAAGAACTCCCACCAGAATTACTTCATTCCTTGCTCTCTGCGGCTATCTAGAAGGCTGCTAACTAAAATTACCTTGCCGGAGACGTAGCCAGCCTCTGTATATTTTAAATATATGTATCGTGTCGTGCCACTTTTCAATCAATCCGGCAACGATAAGCGCGATATTGTTGAGCCTCGTATTACTTTCGCTTGCCTAAGAGAATTCTTTCAGGCCTGAGTCAATATCAAATCGAGATCAAATTAAAGCGCGCTCCTACTGCCAAAGCTCCACCGGTAGCAGTCATGTAAGATGGTTGGTTGCAAAACCAGGACACTAGACCTAAATCGGGTAGCTCACTCGCTAAGTGATGCTTTGGCTGCTTCACTTTGGGCATCGTATATTACATCCGCATAACCCCCGTTAGCAAGGTCTAAGAACGAAATAAAAACATCACCCTGTTGAGTTCAACAGGCCTGTCTCTTGCGCAACAGCCTTTATTCTCGCCGTGGTCGTTATTGTCAATTAAATTATGTTTATTTACGCGTAAACGGGTATGACAATATAAGCCTTGCTCATCTTATCATCTATGCTTGGCTACGAAGCTAGTCTTGGTGTCGACGAGTACGCATACAAGATTGTGACGCACATTAGTGCGCCTCTGACACCTTTTTGCGAGCCGATGTGCCCACTAAGATCAAGGTGAGCAAGGCTTGTGAGGCCTTTAAGCTGGAAATTAATACCTAGAAATTACTATCACTACAGGGTAGGTCTTTTATACAGTTCTACGCCCGTGCTTCCTCAAAATGTGACCAATGGAATGTATAGGTACGCTAAAGCTGATCTTGGTTTATGCATGGAAGTACATACCGTTGCCAGAGACTTGTGATGAATCAATGTACTCTTCAAGGACACAATGGCTGAGGAGCATGGAGCATATCAGGCAAGCGAGTAACCCCAAAGTTGGGAATCCATTCAAGAACATCCTGCTGAAAGGTCTAGATCCGGAGAAGTGAGCCAATCAGACGGTTGATCTGCTGTGCTGTAATCACTACCCACGCCAACTTAGTACGTTCAATTAAGTTTGCCTTACCGACCGCGTCGTCTTTCAAGAGGTTTGAATGAAGAAATACATTGCGAATGATCAACTTCGATTGCTTCCAAATGTGTTCAATTGGGTTGAGATCAGGACTGTGAGCAGGCCAGTTAATCCAGGAGATGCAGCTTCTGATGTGTGTATACGAGCGTCATCTTGTTAAAGATGGCCAAACCCGGTCCAAATAAGAAACAAACCTTCCTTCAAAGCCTGTATATAACTTGCAGAAGTACATCCTTTTCTACGTGCAGTCTGATCGCGGATCATGACGATGATGTCAGACTTGCCGCTTCTCCAGATTGCTTTCAGACCATGTTCGATAATCGTGACTTTCTATGAACCGTCACATTAACTAATTGCTTCGAGAAATTCTCATGAGGCTCCCGTAATACCTAACCTCGTTTATAATTGCGTTGCGATTGAACTGACGATTCGTCGCTGAAAATGGACTGAAGGCGTCATTAGTGAAGTAAAAGAATCCCGAGTGGCGCCTATCCGCTAACTTCAAAGTGACATACCTCCGGCAATTCTTTAATATATTCCCGATATGACATCGCGCTCCTGCAGGAGCCGTGGACGTCTCATACCGAGTCCCACTTTCTGACCAAAACTCACCCGGCATACGACACATTCACGCCAGTCGACATGTAGAGCAGCAACGACACTAAGTCTCGGGTCATGACATACGTTCGACGAGACTCAAGACTTGTTGCTGACCAGATCCGGCCCTTTCAGACTCGCGATATCCTTTGGCTCACAATGAACGACCTGACGATCATCAACTTCTATGGTCAGAACGACGAGAGGGACGCCCTAGGCACGCTATTCCAATGGTCTGTCCCGAAACGTTGCCTCGTAGCTGAAGCTATCTTCAAGGACCATTCCGCCACCAGCTCTGGCCACTTGACTTTCCCAGACGTCAGATCGAATCCGGTGCAGCCGGGCAAGATTAGAGTGACGACTGAAGACGAGCCTAAGCGATTTGTCAGGATTGTAGAGCTTGACGTTACAGGGATACCCCTGACAGGTTCAACCCCCGAGGAGCTGGACAAGCTTGCCTCTTCACTTCTTGAAGCAGGATGGCATACCCTCGGTACACACGTCTGGCGTCTCTTCGAAAGATGCCTTATCGTAGGCCATCATGCAATACCTTTCAAGGACGCGGAGGTAGTCATGATCGCGAAACCGGAACGAAGAGACCATACCGGACCACGAGCATGGCGACCCATCTCACTGCTCTCCTGTCTTGGTAAGGGACTAGAGCGATTGATCGTGCACCGCCTAGCCTAGGCCGCCGTTCACTACAGCGTCCTTCATCCGCAGCAAGCTGGGGCGCTCCCCAAGAGGTCGGCAACAGGCTTGGCAACTGCTCTAGTCCATGATATTGAAGAAGCATTTGCACGCAAGAAGGCCTAATCATCTGGCTCGCTGGGCCGGCTCCTGCGTACCCATCTCAACAGCATCCAACTAATATCTCACGCCCCTCGAGATCCGGCCAAACCTGGCAAAGATAGTTCCACAACGTCGGCGTCGTATCTGATGCTGTCTCGGTATGCATTAAGTTGCGCCGAGCTTTGCATCCAGAGAGGACGATCACCTGTAGGTTATTTTCTGGCGGCAAGACGGCAGGAAAAGTACTGGGGAGCTCAGGGGACCACCTATCACTCGATTATCGGACAGATTCTACAGTTCTCACATTCAATCAGTAATCATGCATCGGGCCCCAACTTTCAAAGCGTCAGCTCCGAATTTCGACAGGATATCACAGTACCTGTTGTCCATACCAAGGCTAGAGCGCATGGTGATATCGATCCTGAATCGTTGAGTCGTCTAAGAAGGGTGTAAAAGCGCTCATTCAAAGCACCGATACTTTCCACAGTCTAGGCGATAGGAGGCCGATCATCATCAATGTTTTTGGCTCAAGCCCAAGTCTTGTATCTTCAACTGATGTACCTGAAACTGACCATTCCCTAGGTAGTGGGGTAACCTGATCATTCTCTGAGCTGCATTCCGTGACTCAATCCTTCGCACTTTCGTAGATGAGGAACCGCTCCGAACACTGTTCCACAAGACGATCCAGTTTTTGCGACAATCGGCAACGGCAGTGGGTGCACTTCGAAATAACATGTAAATCCTTAAAGACGAACAGAGAGATCTTTTCAGCCATAATCCGAGGACCGAGTCGCGCTTCAAGAGCGGCACACGCAGGCTTAGCCACTAGACTCAATGAATTTATCACACGACCAATGACAGTCGAAGACATGTTTCGCTGTGACTGTACAATCAGTCCTGGTGACTGTCATTGTATCTTGGCATGCTCAAAATTGTGATATGGAGTTTTGGAGTTGTCCCAGTGGGCTGCGACAGAGTGCCGCTGTACTGAAAGAAGGGTGTCTCCTATTTCCGCTGAGTTAAGAGCGATTCATGGCATCATCGCATGGATTGTTATCTATTCTCTTTTCCCGACATAGACCTCGTGCTACTCGCGACCGGGCCGGAGCCTTAGCTTTTTGTACATGAATGGCTCTATATTTCTTGAAAGTGGACAAGAAGACCATCTAATCGCGTTGACCGTCTCGCCATACCGGTTAGGTCGCCCCCAATCACCGATGGCTAAATGGACCTGCAAAACGAATTGATGGTGCGCACGGTTTGCTTGTGATTGCTTTGCACTGTCATCGTCAAGGAGCTCGCGAACCAATATTACGCAGACTGTGTGCAAGGTCGACATAGATGCAGCTTGCAATATGTGCATTCCCAAATCATCCAGTGAGGGCCGGAACAACAGTGTTGGCAAATCCACTGGGCTAGTGTGTTGTCTGAGTTGATCATTTGAAACTGATTGGCACAAGCATTGGCCATATTGCCGAACAGAGCAATCCGTTCTTTTGTAGGAAGGTCGGGAATGATAGAGACAGCTCTTGACAGTCTTAAGCAGTTGGAGGTCAGTTGTGGCCTATTATCCTATGTTTCGGGAGTATCGTTAGCTTCCAGTACGTAGCGGGACTCATCATACTCACATAAGTTGATATAGGATCGAAATTGAAATTGATCTTTAAAGCAGACAGTTGTGTCAGTTGTGTATTAATATGAGGGAGTCGTACATTCACTGGCTTTTCAAGTTATCGGGAGCGTGTATAGATCGGATTGCATAGGAAAGAAACTGAAAATCAGAAGTGATCAGGGACAAAGGAGCCATGGTATTTTATATGAATGAGGCGAATAAACGAGTCTGAACCAGCACCAGGATCCAATGCTATTGACTCAGGGCGGAGCCGTCATAGAGAGTCTGCTGCAGTGTCATTGGGGAAGGTTGTTGAGCGGTGACGAGACTGACTAGGAACGGGGATCGAGTGAGAGACGCGGTCATGCCGAACAGGGGGCATCAATTACAAATTAGGTGCTAGAGGAGAAAGGGATGTGAACAGCACAAGGAAGATTTCCAGATGTTTGGGTTCGAGTTGTTTGGCCAAGCTACTGGAACTCCAAATCATCTGGCAGTCATGACAGGAAAAGACTAAGGATAGTCGTCCCGCAACAACGACCAGGTTCATGCACTACGATGAGTCATGTTAAACATCAAGTTTCAAAACCTTGATGTTAGCATCGGAGACACGCATCACCTTTGTACTTGTAGGATACATATATGAATAGGTCTCTCCAAGGAGTTCCGTTATGAATGGCTTCCCTATGGGATGCGCCAGCAAGATTACAGCCGATATACGATTATACATAATGCTACTGGGATATATTCGCCCAACATTTATATCGGCTGTTCCAAATTTCGGTCTACCATGATGGTTGAGGGACCTTAGAAAAGGGAACATTTCGAGTGAGCCTAACTTATCGTTCTTCGCATGTAAGTGATGAACGGACTCTTCTTGATCACTGGGAAATTATTTCTTTGTGATTCCGATACTCCTTCCCTGGCCGAATGATTTAGGGGCAGTCCATTGCGAGCTACCGGGACTCGCACACCAGTTTTCTATGATGAGCCTGATGCCTGATCGCCAATGGCAATGAAACCGCTTACCCCCTTGACCTTTCGCCTATTATATTAAGCAAGGGAGTATCTGTCCCTGTGCTCACCTCTTCATCTACAACATCCTTGTTGTTTTTGTTATTTCTAGTCTCCGATGGTGGTATGTTGATACCCCACCAAACTTCTGTGAGCTCAGTCCAACCACTTACACGGCTTGCCCCGTGGCTCCACAACATACACTGAGGGTTGCTGCACCGTTCAGTGTGGATGCATGTCAGTGCTGTCACAACTCTCAGCACTCGCGCTTCTCTCGGCCTCTTCATGCAGCCGTAGTAATCAATAATCCATCGGGGAAGTGATCATCGCCCGCCGCCGACGCGTGGTTGCTAGACTCCGGAACAGCGACCGATCCTGCAGTTAGCGGCCGGATTCGTTGGGCTTCGCCGTAAAGGTACGCCATTTCGTCTGTATTCATTGAGGCTTCCACTTTTACCCTTTACTCCCACCCCACCTACCTTTTTAGGCGTAAACAATTGCCCGGCCCTGTACTTCTAACGTATGGGTTTGCGTACCGTCATGACTCTCGCCACCGGCCATGCAAGACATCGGGAGCCCTTGAGGAGCAAATATTCCATTATTAGCCTCAATTGAATCCAGCCTTGGTGGAACCTTTTGTGATGGCAACCGGACTATATCTGCTCCGAAGGACATCCTTAAGAAAAGAAGAACAATTGGGACGTTGGCTGATGGTGACAGGTCCAACGAGATTGTGGTGAAAGCCATTAAATAAAGAGATACTCAAAGTACCTCACAGACGCAAGAGGTCGAATTTAGCCTTACTAGCTTCTGCAAAGAAATAGAACAAACGGAAGTTGTGCATAAAGGGTAATGGTGAGTTAGTCAACATGGCATCTCCTGTCGAGCAAAAGCGGTCAATTGCTTGTGCCAACAAGCCAGCTTGAATCAATGATGCCCGTTTAAGATAAAGGCTAGAAGGTGCAGTTCAAGATTCAATAAGTAATTTCCAGTAAGTGCGTGCTCCCCTCCCGACGAATTCCAAGCGGCAGAAACTTCTCTTCCCCAACTTTGGCCACCGGGCCAGCCGAACTTGATCCCTACACGATCAGACACTCCGAGCGACGAAACTCCTATCACAGAACTGGAGACTGCCGAGCGCGGGAAACTTGAGACGCAGGCGGTTGAGCTGCAAGTCGGGCGCATCGACCATACTCCAGAAGCAGACTGGGTCAAACCACCTGCCTAGACAGGAGCTCGCTACCAGGACATAAAGACGCGCGAAACTGAGAGCTGCTGAGCCAGACTGGGAGGAAGTGAATCAGGAGTGCGACAGGATACCCAATACTGGGAACTCATGGACAGAAATCAACTGCTCAGTGGAATGGAAGTGCAACGAGACAGACCATACTGAGAATCACTGGACACAGGTAAATGGCTTGGTAAGAGGACTTGATATGGCCGCTGGGAAGTGGCAGACGTTGCCTGCAAAGACTTGCAGAAATTGCTAGTAATGGAATCTGACTTGGCGAAATTAATCGGCTGGAAGAAGTCTGGCACTACCTGGGATGCTCTTGGAGTCGGAGGAGGTACTGGGAGAATACCTCAGAAAGCTGGTATGGCTCTGGCTGGCGGGGGCTGGCATCCGGCCGAGAGCGATGGAGTGTCCCAACATATTACAAATATGGCTTGTGATAGGTTTCAACGAAACGGCCTCATCAGCCGGGGCTCAGGTTTATGGGGGGCGAGCACTGGATTCCGAAACCGGGCAACCCGCTACTGGAGCACATACTTCAACTGAGAATGGTACCTGATTGTCACCTCACCAACGAGCAAACAAAGAAGCCAGCGTATCCATGTCACAATCTCGAAGGAGACTTGGATTCCATATACGGTGGTCGACCGCAAAGTGTTCTCGCAGGCAGATGCCTCGCATGGTTTCTGGTGCATACGAATCCAGCCCTGTGACAGAGAGAAGACTGGGTTCCTTACGCCAAACGGTTTTTACTAACACGCCGATGGGCCTGAAAGTTCATCTGTGACATGCGCCAGGCTTAGGGACTTGGCGTTCGGTCACCTGTTCTCCGAGGACGGCTCTAAACTGCCGTCGCTTCAAGCTTATACCCACCTTAGGTACTGTCCAAGATTCTATTGACTGACGGCACCTGTTTGCTCTTCGCTCCGTATTCTCTAAGCAGCATCTCCAACTCGCGGCATCGTTGCCGCGTATCACGAAGTGCTCACTGAGTCTCTAGCTTCTGTTCCTGCGCCTGCTCATATCGCTGTTTGTACCCGAGGTTATCCATCTGGAAGTCTTTATCCTTGAGTTCCTGCTCTTTCTCCGCCAGCTTGCGCTCAAGTTCTGTAATACGTTGTTCTTTCTCAAGGAACTTCATATTGATGTCTACCACGAAGGGGCTTATACTGCTGGGTGGGTTTGGGACTAGCCTGGCACTGTTGCTGGAAGTGCTTGGGGCGCTGGACGAGACAATGATACTATCCTAGGTGTTCTGGAAGCCCGATTCTTGTACGTCGGGCCTGCGTGAAGGCCTGGACGCAAGGGGCGTGGTGGGAAATCGACCAGTGTTAGATCTTCCAACTGTCTTTGATCTGATGGGGTGATTGCCGATCAGGAGTCGAAGTTCTGGATCGGGGTCATTGAGATGGGGGAAGAAAGAATCACCTGGGGTAGCCTTCATATCCCAGTGTCTAGATACCGTCTTATATAAATTCCGCACTGCTACGTGAATATCCAATCCAGATCGTCACGGTCTTGAGGATAAATTGCCTGAACCACGAATAACTCAGGGTAGTAAAGAGTTGGCTCGCCTCTACCGTTATCTCCCATGAAGTGTCGGTACGCGGTGTGGGAGCTGGCACGCTCACCAGAGTGAATCCATGTCCCTCTGATTAGGTAGTCGTAAATTTCGGCGACGGCTTGCTGAGATATGAGCTATTTTGCCTGCTCAGAATCCCTAGAGTCTAGACCT
This sequence comes from Fusarium siculi, assembly GCA_019843635.1. Lineage (NCBI taxonomy): Eukaryota > Fungi > Ascomycota > Sordariomycetes > Hypocreales > Nectriaceae > Fusarium > Fusarium siculi. The sequence continues at coordinate 44,188 of JACDIX010000229.1, forward strand.
ATGAACCTCAGCCTGGGAATGAGATCAAGACCTATAAATCTCAGCCTGTGAACAAGACTGAGACCTGTGAATCTTAGTCTGGTGATAATAAATGGTGTTTACTTGTTAGTACGAGAAGATGATATTATGCACGGTTACGGTCTCTGCGTTTCGGTTGCTGCCTGACGCCCAGATGGCGCGCTCTACCTGGGCTCGACGCCAGGCAACATCGCCATCGTGTTCGCTGACCTCCTGGTGGAACTGAGCGGCAGTAAGGTTGTAAGAAACAATTGGGTTCTTTTGGAAGCTTTGCTAAAGCTGAACGGTTTCTCAGGAAGGTTGGCTAACTCAGTCGCCAGAAGCATCCTCAGAAGCCTGTCATCCCGGCACGAAAGGCCCTTATATGTACAGGACCCGGCCGAATAAAGAGCCTCACTAAAGGAAGACAAAGCAGCAAAAGACAGCTTAAGAAGGGAAACGGTTCTGTAGTTACTCCACAAAACAAGCAAGTTGTGACAACAGTAAATATAATATGCCATTACCATTGCTTATACGCTTCTCCTGGGGTTGAGTTCAGAAGCCATTTTGCCTCTTACGGATCTCTTTCCTGTATCTATTGATTGATAGTTAAAGCTTATAATATCTCAACGAGATATATCAAGCCAACACACTGAAAAATACCAATTAACTTTAGGCTTCTAAAGGCAATATACGCATAGCCTCCACAAAGATAAGTCTCCCAATTAAAATCAGAATAATATGCTTTTATGATGACTCAATCAGTAACCTTATTGGCAGCTGCTGGGGTATAAGAAGCCGGCCTGATCCCTCATTGCTAGGAGCAGAAGAAATTCTCACACAAAAAACCACAAACATAAACCACAAAAAAAAATGACTCTTCTCAGTGGAAGGATTGTTTCCTGTATCTATCGCCAAGCAATTTTATCTGCCTGGTTATCTTCCCTGGCGACAAAAATCGAATTATCGCCGCTCAACTCTTTATGTTTGTCCTCGGAGATGGCTTATATCTTGGTTGGATATCGGGCTCCTGGTTGTTTCCCAAAATCAGATGATGCTCTCCCTCGGGGTCTCTGCATATACACTGTTGTTGCGACTTCTTATATCGCGACTTGTATTCAAGGTTGTTCATCTGGAAGTCTTTATCCTTGAGCTCTTGTTCTTTCTCCTGGACCTCGCGCCCGAGGTCAGCAACACGTTGGTCGTACTCGAGGAACTTCTTATTGATATCCGCCACGTGGGGGCTTATGACGCTCGGAAGGTTTGTAATGGGCAATCGACTGTAGCTAGATGTGCTAGTATAAGTAAAAGGAGGCCAAGGCCTTCGAAAAAGAGCATCGGACGGTCAACCGATTTTGCATCCCTGGACTACTTAGAGCTATAGCAAACAAGACTCGTTATACCTCTTGATCTCTTCCCTTTGTAATGCCCAAGATTTATTCGTTATCGTGAAAGATTCTGGGTAAAAGCTTATACTGGTGGGGGATATCGTGTTCTCGATTATGACCTGCGTTTGCAGCCTAAAGCCGCTGTTGGGTTTCTCTGATGGTGTGGGAAGACCACAAACGGAATCTTGTAGATTAAAAATATCACAATGCCGGGGTACAAAAACGCCACCTTATTTTGTCTTGCAATCCGAATATGAGTTGAGCTGACGACTCTACTACAGACGCAGGGTTGAACTGTTATACCCTTCGAGAACCCTAGTCGACTGAATCTTCTCTGCAATCCGCCATTGGAGGATGTCCCATCGGTTCGTGGCAAGGTCGCATTGGCCAGACATTTTGGTACAATGACTAGGCTAGTTGAGACTTGTGGCTGAGAGCGTAAATCAGGAGAGAGAATGCTGGCATCCTCCTTTCGCCTTCGTAATGTACATAATTACACCGCATCTTCAGCCATAGCTCCGCCGCTGTCATAACGTCTTCACGGGCCTTAAATTCTGTCGTGAAGACGCCTAAGATGACTGTCAGCCAAGGTCAGCATCATAAACAAAAGACATACCGATAGTTCAAATGTTGGACCTGGTGCCATTGGTGGCCCGCATCTTCTGTTATTGGGGAGGTCTACTGATTCTGTAGACTTTTGGCGGTGGATCTCCCTGATGATTTCATGCCAGTTGATGACTCGGCCCGCCTGGGGGCCCCCTTGGAACTGGGTAAGGACGTCAGATAAGCTCAGCGTCATGAACGGAGGACCTACCGCTGGCTGTTACGCTTGGAGGGAGTGCGCTTGGATGGAGTGCGATTGGCAGTTGTCTTCGGGGGCGCTTGGCGCGCTTGGAGGGATCCAATGGCGTGTATGATATTTTGCGACGCCCCTCGAAGCTAGATGAGACTGTCAGACGGGGAAAGCATCGCAAATGCAAGACCTACTTGTGGCGAGGGAGTCGGTGGCCGGCACCTTGGAGAACTCAATCTCCTATTGTTGGGGAGGTCCACTGGTTCTGGAGGCTCTTCACCGTGGACTTCGCTGTTAATCTCTGACCAGTTGATGGCTCTTGGGACGTGTGAGTCGTCTTCCTCCTTCTCTGTGGCGCGCTGGCGCCGGGCCCAATCATCGGGAACGGGCTGTGTCGCGTAAAGTCCTATACTTGGCTGAGTTTAGATTGTCAATGGGAATCCGTTTGGGGCCTGTGAAACCCGCTCTGGGATCACATAAACTCCCATACTTGGTATAATTGGGAGCAAGTCGAGGGTAGGAATCTCAGCATGGGGATCTATTTGTGGCCTATAAAACCCGATCAGAGAGCAAGTTCTAGACCCAGTCGAATGATAACGCACCTTATACATCGCTGGCGTCTTGATGTGCAGCTCTCCTGCCATCTACGGCAGCCGTACCAGATGACATCAATTAACTGACATGTGCAAAGTGTCCCACAGGGGATGAGGACCGTACAGCTCTCTTTGTTCTTCTGCGTATCCATGGATCTTCTCAAAGATCGCAGCGCCGTACTGGCGAGCTGCCGGCGCTCGGTCAGCTGGATCCGCGTCAGAGGTCGGGTTCGCGTGATTGAAGGCCGTGCGCGTATCTCGCATCGTGATTGACGCAAACAGTAGCCAAGGAGATGAATACTGGCAAGGCCACCGCTGGTCCTGTGTGGTTGCCAGGGCAGGGTCTGGTGTGCAGTCTCGCCAGGCACCGGAGCGCGAGATGTCTCTGGCTACAGATGCAGCTGGGACGCGGCGCCAGGTGCGGTGCCTCACTCGATGCTGTATATATACGTCTCGTCCGTTTTGCGCTGCTGTCGTCGTCAGCGTCTGTGCAGGGTGAGGTGGCGCCAGTGCCTTACCTACAGCCTCGTCCAACGCCGCCACGCTAGGCCATGGACATGACGTTACTGTGGAGGGAGTAGAGGGAGTAGAGGGAGTAGAGGGAGTAGAGGGAGTAGAGGGAGTAGAGGGAGTAGAGGGAGTAGAGGGAGTAGAGGGAGTAGCGGTTGCTAATATATAGGAGCCGACTCTGCGACGTTAGATCGAGAGAGCAGGGAGGTGGTGCGTGTATGTACGTACGTGTTGCTGGGGTATTTGTAGTTACATGTCATCTCTGTCATTGGGCTGACTGCCCCTTTGACTGGCTGTACTGTTGCCTGTGATTACTCATGAGCTGGGCTTGCAGTGATTCTGGTTCTGTTGCGGCTGTGTGTTGTTTATACAGCTCGGGAGCTTGCTGTGACTGTTTCGCTGGATATGCTGCGCGTTGATTACGCTTGGCTGTGAGCTGCGCTTGTTTGAGCGTGTCGTTTGTGCTTGCTTGAGAGTTGGACTTGCAGTCGCTGTGTTGTGGTGGCTGTGTTGTTATTTGCGCTTGTTTGTTAGCTAGAGATGCTCTGATGGCGTCGTTGCTTGTGGTTGCCTTTGAGCTGGGCTTGCTCTCATGGTGTCGCTGGATATGATTGCTCGTGAGCTTGGCGCGTGTGTATCTTGTTTGTCACTGCTGGCTGTGGTGTTGTGATTGTGTTGCTGTATGTAATTGCCGATAGCTACTTCGCGCTCGCTTGCAACATCTCCTTCCACTCGGGGCGGTCGCAAATAGAAGACGTGGTTTCGATGGAAGAGTGAGTTCCTCCGCTCACGTTGCGATCAGTCAGCTTAGCAAACAAGCACGCGCAAGGTCAACAGCCAACACAAGCCCGGCTATTGCGAAAGAGAGATGCGACAAAGCAAACTTGAGCAGCTAGGGACAAGGCAGCGGTATCAGATCGGGTAGAGACTGCTGAATGCTTGTTGTGCTGCCGCTGGTGAGGCCGGTCTTGCTCATGTCGGGTTTCACAGGGCGATGCAATGGTCTCGGACTCGCTTTAATCGTTGCTCGTCGTCTCGTCTCGTCTCGTCCGGCGTCGGACCGTGGTCGTCGCTAATATTCCTGCGCAGGCCGAGAACGCCAGCTGTCAGTCTCTCGAGACACGTCGCTTCCACACGCAGTCATCAGAAGATGAGTGCAGGAACCCGCTGGGTAGCTCACCGCGAGATAGTGCAGTGCTGTTGCTGCTGCTGAGCGACGGGAGGAATTGTTCCTGGTGCGGGCAGGTTTGGGCAAATCCGAAGCCTAGAGGTACGTACCTTCCAAGTTGAACCGCTCGGACCAACCCGACTGACCGAATCAAAGGATCAAGTCTCCCCTACTACCACTGTACAGAAATCTAAGAGACAAGGGCCAGCAGAGCCTCATGAATTCGGAAGGGGAGAGTTACTGGGGAACGTAGGATTTATTTTTGCCATTTCCTCTCGCATATAAGAATGCCACTGTGGTCTGTGGAAACCTGGATCTATCTACTTCAGCTTGATTCTCTTTTGGTGCGGGTCTGACAGCTCTGAGGCAACAGCAGTATTCAACCGATTGACATGTCATAAAAGCTACACCGTTATGATCACGCAGCTAAGATCTGTACAATGGTATTATCTTCATCGTGATGCGACATCATATAGTGATGTTTGCGAAGTTATCTCAATTTCCCAGGGGTAATTCCTGATCTTTGGCTGATTGACATCACGTGGCCTGTTTCCGATCTGAATCTGGAGGTATTATCGTCAAATATCCACCGTGCCTCTCTGTCTTCAAGCAGCAACAACACCAGCGGCGGCCAACTTCTCGCCCGTAGCGCCGCAGACGATCGGTAACGACGTTTTACAATGATTTATCTGGTAGGTGTCTGTCCCGATCTTCTTTTGTGGCTTGCGCGTGGAGTCTGGAGCGACGCGTGCGGAGAGACCAGCCGCTAACGTTCTTTGCCTGTGCAGGAATAGCTCTCGACGACGACGACGACGACGACGATGCCGACGATGCCGACGATGCCGATCTCAGACGAGGCGATACGAGCTGGTTAGCTTCACAATGTTCAGCAACCATTGAAAAACCGAGTCCCCGTCCATATATCCTCGATCAAGACCCTTTTCATCGCGATTCCTTCTGCCACGGTTTTGCCCGCGATCATCTGCCCAATGACCGACCGCAACATCATCAGACGAACTCCCTCCATAAGACCTCTAGCGAAACCCCAGTGAAACCCCGGCGACTTTCCTCCTTCCCACGACGGAGCTTCTCCACCAGACGAATGCTTCTCGCGAGCTTGACGATGCGTATACATAGCTTCTCGGAAGCGAGACAATGTTTCCCTCTCACCATTGAGACCACGGCTCCCGAATTCCGTTGCACTGAGCTGGAAGAGATGTTGGAGACCACCAGCGATCTGGCAGCGGACGAGCATCAAGGCAGCTGGGCGAGCTGCGAGTCGGTGACCAGTACGGAGACTTCATGGCGGTAAGTGTCTCCTTGGCCACGCCCTGTTGATCCAGCTGATCGGTTCTCGGGACAGACGCTGGACGGCAAGTGTGCCAGAATGTAAGCGCTCGGCCTCTTAGCACTCCTTCGCATGCGAGCCGATTTGCTGTCCGCTCGACCGTGCTGCTGCACAAAGCACCGTCATCCTGCTCCTCCGCCGCCGCCGCCGAATCCTTGCGCCAACTGCAGACTTTGACGGCTGTTGTGCGAGTCCATGCTCAGAACCGTCAGCGCAGCCGACCTAGCGTTCCCCCGCCACCACAGCGTTTCATCGCCCTTCTTGTCTTTCTCGACTCATAAATATTCCCAGTTGAGTAGGTATGTCTATCTTGCTACCCCTCGGTATGCGGCGGCATTGACGGGCATGGCGTTGTACGGGAGCAACGAAATCACCAGCTTGGGCGTCACCTTCGTCAGAGACCTCGCCTCTTGAACCACAAACATGACCTAAGGTCTAGCTACACATTGCGACAAACGCTCTAGGATTGCCAAATGCTCGGGGAATGGCCGATGATCTGGTGAGAATGTTGTCCCATCACTACAAAAGACAAGGCTATGTACAACTACTTTGTCGGTATGTTCGATTTGATCAATACCGGTGGCAACGAGAGCGTAGCCAATACCCACTGGAAGCGGCGTCTATCAGTGGCGTCCCTTATCTGAAGTGCCTTGCGAGCAGTTCTTTCCGATCAAAGGGAATGATAGTGACGCCATACTGGTTGCGTTACGGTTGAGATCGATAAAGAGCCATTCTTGTAGGGAAGGCGATTCAAAAAAGCCGGCATCGATTGATCGGTCGTCTTCAGCGACAACTGCAGCAGAAGGACCCGCAGGTATTTGGCCAAGTACGAAGATGGGTGTGTTGGTAAGAGGCTGTTTTGCTGTCGGCGCAAATGAAGAGGCGCGATTAATAAGGAGAGGATTCCGGGGGGTAGTTCACGAGGTAAAGGAAGGACTGCGATTAATGCGAAGAGGGCGGTTCTCGTTACAACAGAGGGCAAGCAGCTTCGAATCAATGCGCTGCAGTATTTGCAACAGACTCGAGTCATCTCGGCTGCTCACTCCGCGGTCAGCGCTACAAACCCTAGCGCCTTCGATACGGCTCGAGCCTCTTCAAAAGCTTCGATCGGACATTCGGTCATTATCGCAACATATGCCGACCCACTGATCCCAAGACATACAAGAATCCAATGCGCCTTTTTCATAGTGCCTGAGTGCTTATTCTAGAATCAACGCATATCCTACGTACCAGGCAAGTTGCTGATACTAGCGCTGTTGGCTTCACTCGCATCACAACAAGACTCAACTCCATCCAAGGCATCTTCCTCTTGCCCTTACAATTTCAACATCATCACTAGCTAGCCCCCAGATGCAACGCCTATGGCGACTGTAAGCACACGTTCCACTGCTGGTATTATCCTGACCCCTTGACCGATGGTCTCACTGACCAAACCCTACCATTTGCAGCTGCCTCCATCCCCAAGATCCTCTGCTGGTAAAAGGTACGCGACTCCAGCCGCATCCAGCTGCACGTCGCCGAGCCATAAAACAGTCTGAAGCAGAGTACGGGCCCCTTTCGACCCCTTTCAGGACTCTGTCACCGTCAGGCCGAGGACCTTCTTCAATACCTTATCGAGCCAGCTTACAATTCCTCCTCGAGCACAAGCTAGCCATCCCCGAAGAACTCACATCTTACGACACCAGCAAGACCGATGATACAGTACCTCAGGTTGTAGTCTACAAGAGCATTGAGACATACGAGGAGGAGTCGGAGTGGATCGCGGAGAACGATACCGTGAACGAGACCGAGGACGAGATCACTGTTGAACCCGAAGATGACAACAGAGATGGATGACGACCGGAAGCTTAGAATCTGGATCCTGCTGAACAAGGCCGGGACACGTGGGCCCATGGTTCTATTCATCAGGTACCTAGGTAGTTAGCAAAAGATAGATGTAGTACATCACTAGTAGCCTATCTCCCCAACACTTGTCTACATAACGACTGATATACTGAAAGAGTGATCAAGGTGAAGTACGGCCTCTCTCTTCTTGTTAGGCTGGGGCAACGTTGCCAACGTCAGGACCCCTACTGATCACACGCAATGCAGTTGCAAGAACGCCAGGGTTGGTCGTGCGTCTTCTGACCCGGGCATTAAAGATGCTGCTTTCGCCAGTCGATCGGCCTGTTCATTGCCAGGTATGTCGGTGTGTCCCGGCATCCATCGTACGTGCGCAGACCCGTGCAATGTCGCTAGAGCCTGGAACTCAGGGAAGATGTCTTGAGAAGAGTCGGATGGTGTGCCTCGCAAGCACGTTGGGACCGCGAGGTTGTCTAGGCATATGATTATGTTTTGCGTCGCTGATTCTCGCAGTTTTGGGGCAGCCTTGAGGTCTCCTAATGCTCCTCTAGCTTCGGCATCAAGGACATCGGCTGGTCCGAGGCGGCCTGATCCGTCAAAGACAGGCAAGTTGTCTTGATGAAGGGTGAAGCCGTAGCTGGCGACTCTGTCTCTGGCAGGGAACCGTCTGAGTAGACGACCAAGGTGAGCGGGTCGAGTGACTTGACCCAGCGGAGAAAGGCCTTGGCTGTCTTCTCCTTTGATACTGTCTGCAGCGGTGGCATCTCTTCTTGTTGGAAGCGTTTCTGGAGGAGCTTAGGACGCCTGCACGAGGCAAGAAGCTCGTCTGTACGTCGGAGGCGTGTTCTAAATCCACTTTCTGCCTGTCGATACCTTCGCTTAATGAGATTATGGTAGGTAGGTTGACGGGGTGACAGCGTTTGCCGCACAAGAGGATGGGCGTCGTCGAGTGATTTGAGCCGCGCGGAGAATCTCTATCGCCGTTTTTCCAAGAGTTGATCAACTGGCGGTATCCCGCTCTCGTGGTGGAGGATGTTGATGGGCGTCGTTTTCCAGATGGGCAGTAAGGCTCTCATGGACTGGTGTAAGCCCTTGTTCATTCTTTGTATGAGATGCAGATTGCTCGATGGCGTATCTCTGTTAGGCTGACTCCATCACGGTCTGGTGGTGCCCGGGTACCAAGCTTCCGATCCATGCAGTAGTACCGGCTCGACACAAGCCATGACGGCACTTCACGGCGCTTGGGAGAGGACCTTGTATCGTGTTGGCGAAACCCCGTAGATGATAGGCGACGGCATGCGCCTTGGCCCCGGGCGGATGGCTCAGACACCATCCTCGCCACTTGTCGCCGCCACCTCGCTTCCCGCTGCTCATGACCGCCCACCTCATCGCTAAGGGCAACTGACGAACATCGCCTCACCCCGACAGGACCTCCGCGTCTTCATCCGTCCAGAAGCTGAGGTTCCGGCCAGGGCCCACAGTGGCTATGCCATCCGGACCTTGATCCGGGAGAAACTCGGCGCCGTCTCGGACAAGACCCGGCAGGTGTTCCAAGTCCGCTCAGGATGGGCCGTCCTGGCTGCCGACTGCAAAGAGATAGAAATCCAGACGGCTTATTTCTTGGACAACCCCCCTGACCAAGGGCCTGCTTGTGTCCTTTCTGAAGCCCACGAAGAGATTCTGGTCGCTATTTGGCAGCAGTGCGGCCAGACTCATCGACAAAACCAACCGACTCAGACAGTGCGAGACGTGCTGGGGCTATCATTTTGCCCGCAGTTGTTACAGACGGCAAGTTTGCCAACATTGCGGCAAGACCGGCCACTATACGGATGACTACGCCGCACCAGAGCGGTGCGTCAATTCCCTGGGCCCGCATCAGGCCAACTTTGACAAGTGCCTGGAACGGCCAAAGAGAGTACGCGGCGTGCTCCGCCGGCTCACTAAAGAGCGACGAGGACATGATCGGATCGTAGGTGCGGAGGCGTACTGACAACGACAGCGAGAGCCAGAGCAAGAGCGAGATTCACAACTGGAATCGCACCAAGAAGCTCACAAAGACATGTCCGGCAGACAAGGAGAGGATGACGTATCACAAGACCGACCGAGCGTTCGTGCTCCAAGCCCACCTGTATCAGGAGCACCGTCATGCATCATGGTGGCCACAACGACCCAAATCGGCTTAGAGGCAGAAGAGGAGCATCCCAGGCCAGGCTCACAACGAAAGCGCCGAAGAGTTCTCATCACTCGTCCCAATGACCGGGGATAGACGACGCTCGCAGCAGACACGAAAGGACGACAAGAAGCCGCTCAGGATTTTTCAGGTCAATGTCGGCAAGATCCGTTGCCATCTTGGCCTTACCCATGAAGCAGACGTGTCAGCAAAGAAGGCATCACGGACGAGGCGCCACGGGCCGGGACCCCACCCGTCTTACCCGGATCAACACGTAGCGAAAGGGCTGAAATTGGCGCCCGCCACGAGCGGCTGGAACAGATTACGCGATGCAAGTTCGGGAGACGAAACATCCACAAGAAGGACTTTGTCCAATGATCGCCAATTGGAGGCGGCAGATCAGCCACTAGTTAGTGTCTTACCCCACCTGTTGTGGTCAAGCCCCGGCCTGGCTCGATTCTTTTTCAACCTCCTGGTCGCTGACATTGTGAAGGCCAAGCTGAGAGAGCAACACTTTCAGCCTCATAATGTTCCGCAACGTAGACAAAGTAAGTTCTCCTTAGATCCATGGCTTTGTTCAGCAAAAGGGAGTGACGTTGTCCCTCCCAGGCTGAAAACCATCCCTGTGTCTGTATTTTACTGGGACACATCTGGTAGAGTTCATCCTACGAGACAGCCCAACATAGCAATTCTGGAGAGACTCTCTAGCACCATCAGAATGTTACAAATTAGTAGCGATTGTTCTTCTTGCTGTCGATCTGCCTTACATTGACTTGTACTTCTCTTTTACTAAACTATTCTCTGAAGAAGCCAATCTTTGTTAAAACTCTGAAAACACTTATCCCTGGCTGACCGCATACCCGTTGGCCTAATGATTGCTGTTGTCCTGGTCAATGTTAGTTTCGGACAAAGAGGGCACGCTTTGCCTGCACCTTTCTGGCTCAATGCCTGCCACTAGCACAAGAAGCCTGCCAGCCTAGTTATCTACTATGCAAAGACGAGAAGTCACCATCGCGATAGCCCACCGGACCTTCATCATCTGGCCGATCCACAAAGACCCATTTCCGGAGGCTACGACGCGTCCATCCCGCTTGGGACGATACTTGCAATGTACTTGACATTGAACTGCTGCGTTTCAAGCTGGCCAGCGACCATCCTCGACTCATAGGGCGGTGCAGACCGATCTTCTTCACAACGCGTATCTTGCTCTGCTCGGGTCTGGCCTCCACTGCTGTTTGTGTGTTCTCCACGGCGGAATTTGGTACCACTTCTGGGGAGGAAGCCTACAAGGCGGACGACAGAAAGGATGAGGAGGCCAAGTTGAAGACCGTCGACACTGTCTAGCGGGATATATGTGGTCTTCTAGCGGAGTTCTGTGTACGCTTGGTCGTCTGGAACGTGTAGTAACAAAAGGGGTCAACGCAAGCACGTCAAAGATAGTATACTCAAACCTTTAGGGAATGCCGCGTTTGAAGCCACAGCCGACATTGCAGCGATGTTGCAGCAAGCTGAAGGATAAGCGTCTTTGGCTTCACTCAGCATCGTCTTTCCAGTCTCCATCGTGCTCCTCCCCAATGTAGAGTGGGGTCGATCTTGAGGCTGGGTACCTTTGCCTTTTGATGACCAAAGAGCATAGTAATACTCTCCAGACTGCAACAGCGTTGAAGATGACTGTACAGAGAGGCCAAAAAGAGCAGTGTTTGGTGTTCAAGAAAACCTCCAGTAGGAGACCATGCGAAATTGTCGTTAATAAACAAAGATGTATGGTACAGGCGCTGGGCGTCCACGCTGGTTTCTGTGTCACTTCAGTCGTTGAATGGTACTTGCTCTACCCCGGACTGCCAATCCCTCACATTATAGCCACTCTACAGACGGCGTTGATCGAGGTCGTGGAGGTCGCCTCTAGATCCGTTAGCGTCTGAGGTGCTGAGCCTGGCCACTCGTGAGAGGGCTAAGTAGCCATGCTTGGTGAAGTTCAACGTGTTGAAAGTAAGCTCTTAGCCACAAGCCTTAACCGCAATCAATACATAAGCCGCCCAGGTAATCCCAATGGTGATCCTCTGTGAGTCCAAATGTCTGCCCTATAGGGATGAAACAAGGGTGCAGTCTCCGGAGTAGCTCAGTACCGGGAAAGTTAGCCTAGTATACATCTCCAAAATCTAGCACTTTTAACCACAGAGCACTAAACCCTTGAGCCGGCCACGAGGGCGCACGGTACACACCATATCGTGGGCGAACCCTCCGTTCGACAAAGAATTCAACTCGACCATCTTCCTCGATTCCCTCTACTTTGCCATTTCAGCTGTAGGAGCGAGGTTCTTTCCCCCTTTGATAGCTCAGAAGACCCCTATGCTGTCCGCATTCAGACACTACTAACCTTAGTGAGCACCAAGCGGCTGGCGACCTGACTGAGGACCTTGCAGCACGGGCTAGACAAGAGATCGACACTGACAAACTATCTGCAGATGGATTGCAGGCTCTTTTGCCATTGTTCAGTGCCTTCACTGTCGCTGGGAAGGGGAATAAGGCGAATATGCTTCTGCGTAGGCAATGGAATTGCCCTCACATACCCTGAATCAATGCTGAAAGGACATAGCAAGTGCGACTGGCATGATATTGGCGCTGGATATATAACGAAACTGACGGACAGGCTTGGGTGACTCCAACTAAACGTGAGATGCGTCGCGGGCTTTTTTGGACTTGCTACTTACTCGATTGATTTCCAGCAACCGGCTAAGCCTGATTAGCGACAACACTATTATGCTGCGGCTTCTATCTTGCTCACTTGTCTCCTCATTGCTCCTCATCGAAGGCCAGCAGGGCAGCGACGAGACGCCCCACGGAAGCATGAGCATGCTTATAGACATCACACGTGTTCTTGGAAACACGAAACAATTTCTGGGTAGAGCCACTCGACTATCATCCTGCTCGATAAAGCTATCTGTCACCTTGTTAACTGTCTCATCTACCGAACGTTTCTACCCGTCAGCCTTGAAGAACTCGAAGAGACAGGACAGCACCGATCCTAGTAGATCGAAGCCAATGGCATGTGCTTCCTTCAACGCGATCGTGAAGCTGATTCAGCTTGGACAGTAATCGGGAATCGTCGACTGGCCGATATTTATTGGGTATTGTGTCTGCACAGCAGGAACAGTTCACGTTCACGGAGCCCACCATAGTCAGCAAGGGAACCAATACAAGCCCAATTTCTTCAACTCGGCAGTAGATCTTCCGTCTACAGCGATGCAGTTCTTGAGCGAGCTGCGGTATGCTTGGGCTACAGTTCCACACCAACACGAGATGCTTCAAGACCTTCGCCACGGACATAGTGAGTTTGTGAAGGCTTTGGCCCGCAGCTACATGTACTATATAGCCGGGGCTCACGGCCAGGGTTTCTTCGATCGTTAATCCAATATCAGAGGCCAGGTGGCCCGACCCTCAGTTTCGATGAGGCCAACTTTCGCCTCAAAGATGTTGCAATCGACATGGGTTCTGGGCCAACAGCTGATACCCTCTGGAACAACGACGGACCACAACGACCGAGCCTCAAATGCTTGTTGTGAGAAAATGGAAGAAGTATTGCGTGGCCCGTCTGAGACATACTCATCAATACACATCGCTATCTGAATTGTCACTCAGAGAGACATTTGTGTGCTTTCACTTACATCACTGAACGACAACTAGATATGTGCAGACTAGTACGATCACTGTGGTAGAAAGAAGGAGACGATAAAAAACTACAAGATATAGTATTGCGATCAATCACAGGTACGCAGAACAGGGTCAAAAATCATTATTCTCTCCACCAACTGCTGGTTGGAATTGCCTGGGCCAAGCCATTTCATGCCATATCTCACTATCGCCAAGTTCCTCACTATCCTCCATACCACACTCCTTACAATAGGATAGGAACCTATCGAACGTACGTTCTAGTGGAAAAGGACGTAAGACAATGCCTCGAGGCTTGCCATCCGCACCAAGCTCTCTGGCATCTTTTTCCCTGACGATCCAGATGTCAAGCGTTTTCCTGCAGTATGCAAAGCTCTTAAATTTTTTGAGGTTGAAAGTCACCCTGTATAGTTCATTATGGAAGCCCCATTCCAATTCTTTGTCTTCTTGGTGTTGCTCCTCTAGGTCAGGCTGGGCTGGGACTTTGAGCTTCTTTCTTTGGGGTTGGTCCGAGTCCGAGTCCGAGTCCGTGCGCTGGTCCTTCTGCTGCGACAGACTGTTCTCATTGCCTGCGTCATCCAATTGAGCCTTTTTCTCCCTGACCAATTCCTCCAGGCTTGCAACACAGCGTTGCACGCATTCGGACTGCTCATTTTTCAGTTGACTTATGTTCTCTTCAAGTTTACTGATGACTTCCTCCAATAAAGAGCTAGCGATATGTTTGTCATTGATCATCTTTCGGACAGTTATCATCTCTGAGAGCGTTCTGGATATATAGGTTGTGGCATAGGACCAGAATCCAAAAAAATTGGAATGACAAGTCGGGAGAGAGGCAAATAGAGAAAGGCAAGGCTAGCTGAGACGATATATTGCATGTAGGTGGTCAAAAGGAGAGAGGGATGTTGGGAATCAAAAGAATTTTGTGGGGATACGTCAACTTCGATGGCGCCTGTCACACGCAGAATCCGAGGGCTGAAGTTGGCGCGGGTGTAGACCATGGTGAGATAAGTCAAATTGAACAACCTACCTACCAGTCGAAAACGGGACATAGGCCAATGACTAGCGTCAGTGTCGTTCAGGCTAAGACTGCTTTCAACCCGATATGATGCGGCCTCATGTCCGTCCGTGCAGAGATTTCTTGTTTTCTCCCCTGTCGAGACAACCAGGCCGCATCAAAGACTCTAGCCTCTGCTATTTTTATCTCCGGTCTCTGGCTATCACACCGCCAGTTTTATGCATCGCGAAGTATGAAAAGATCGAACCGGGGTGGAAGAGAGGCGTAATACGCAGTGACAGTGGTCGCATCTGCATAGACCCATCCTTCATCCAACTTAGCTCTTTCACGCATCACGTCAAGTGTAGCGTCTACGATGATAGCACCTGAGCACACCGCTATCTCAATACAAAGACAGCAGCGATGGGGCCGGGTCATCCGTCTCACTGCCCCGAACCGCTTATGCGGTGTCATTCTTGCTTAATTAGGCTAGACCAGTGATCTGCAAAGTCAACTTGTTCAATCTAGTTCAATTCTGATTGGCTGAATTGTAGCAGATCCAAGCTGGGCCCCTCACAAGTCGTTGGTGCTAAACCTCGATTTTAGTCCACAGAGGTCAGCATGGTAATGCTACCAACGGGAGCTTTGACAGAGGGTCTCTTTCTTCTTCACCTTTACAAAGCTCCCTTTCTTTTTATCGTTATTTTATATAACACCATACTCCGTTACTATACTTGCTTTGGGTCATGTCTTCACTGCCACCCTACACCTAGACTTCAAGTCGGTCGATTGCCAACCTATCATATGTCTCATCGCCTTGATCACCTTATTTTATTCGTGGACTAGGGCGGAATATTTCTGCTTTATTTATCGCCTGTTTGGTCTTCAAAAGACTTATTTATAACTCAACTTGTGCGTTTAATCTCAACACTGGTTTATTTCCTCTTAAGCCGGCTGCCTCTAGTGCTTGGTCTTTTACACCATAGACTTCGAGTTGATACTCAAATGACTTTTCAACCCATTCTTCAGTCGTATCGCGTGTATCCCGTCTTCCTGGTCTCACAGCTAGCCTTGATTTGAGTGACCTGTTTACGTACCAACGTAACCAAGCGCACTAGGCGCCTTCTCATGCCTTTGAGTACAGTCAAGTCAACAGGAACGGAGGTTCTGGAGTAGTTAACCTCTACGCCTGCACGAGTGAGTCGGATCGAGACGGAAACATGTCAGCATGTACTGATATACAGATGAATCCCGAAAATGATCCCTGTGACTACGGTCACCATACTTCTGCCTCCACCTCGTCCCAGCATCAACTATACGACTCAGAACCAGAAGAAGCCGACATAGATGAGCATACTCATACCGGGTTTATCTTTGAACGAAATCCCCGGGTTGGCCCTGACCATCTTCACTATCGCCATGACCCTGCCGTCGACCCAACCCTTGACAATTTCCTCGATATGCTTAATAGGTTTGGACCTCGAGCTTCTGGTAGAAATGGATCTTTTCCTTTAGGTCCGATAGTACGCGAACAGCCTACCGAACGAAACTTGGGGCACCGCATCCACCGTATAAGCTTTATTCATAGAACATCTGGTGGTGGAACAAGCCCTATTAGGATCACTTTTGAATCTAGCCATGGGACGCGAACCGCTTCTCCAGCTGGTCAAGCTGAGGCTTTCCAAGAGTACGCACAGCCACTACTTCAACGCCCTGAGCGACCTGACGGTCTACGGATCACGGCAATACCCATGACAATTGGAGCTAACCAAAGCACCAGTGTCTTTCGAAACCTCCGCGATGATGGAATACCACCATCACTCAATGAGATCCGAGACGGCACAGAAGGCGCCGAAGATGCTCCGGCTGGTCTTGCTCAAAGTCCAACGGATATTTTGAATATGCTTATTTCGCTAAATGTCACACATGGCGATGCTGTGTATTCTCGAGAGGTCTTCGATCGCATTACTACACATCTCATGGAGGCTAATGCTCATTCCAACGTTGCACCTCCAGCTACAGAAGAAGCTCTTAAAAGTCTCGAGCGCAAGCTTGTTGACAAGGAGATGCTTGGCTCCGAAGGCAAGGCAGAATGTACAATCTGTATTGATGAGATGAAGGAGGGGAATATGGCGACATTTCTACCTTGCAAGCATTGGTATCATGAGGAATGTGTCACCGTATGGTTAAAGGCGCACAATACATGCCCCATTTGTCGAACGACAATCGAAAAGACCGATCGTACTAGCGACAACACACACACAAGTCTATTACGCCCGGTAGGCCACTGCCCAGAGGGCTCTATAAGCTAAAAATACATACATTACACCAGTATTTGCCTTGATCTCGCCAAGCCCTTCTGGTTCTTGTCTTGTTCTTTCCAGCCTGGTCATCGCTTGTCTCCTTGATCCCCGTAATTGTTAGTAATAGCAGGTCAACTTGAAGCCCGATTCCTCCAAGTGTTCAGTTTCCTATCTTCGGCGGCTGAAGCGGTGCCTACTTCTGGTTGTCCAGGGTAGTGGTTGTCGGTAGGTATAATTTTATGGTCGATAGGTTAGTAGTGATGTTGTTGTCATCTCTGTTCCAGGCGACCTGTGGCGATCGCGAAACGGATTGTGGCTTGTACTGCTTCCATTTTCGGTTTCCACTTTTGTCCGTCTGATGCAGCTTTGCCCCCCAAATGAAAGGAGAGGTTGCCGCGCTTTTCCTCTACACATTGAAGCATCATCTCCTTGCGCTGTGCCGTCCATGTTACACATCGGAAGAGGAAGTGCTCTACCGTTTCTTTTGCTTGCCCGCATGGGCATTCATCGGTCACTGCTGCTCCGATTTGATACAGGTAGCCGTTCAGTCGTGCCATTCCGGTCCTGAGTTGTGCCAGCACGCTGGCTTCCTTCCACGGTAGCTGGTCGTACAGTAGCCGGGTATGTTTACCAGGCAGAGCTGAGTCGACCTTTCTCGAATGTCTGCCAACTCCGTCTGGAGGTTTCCTCTCTCTTCGCAAGTCTGCTCTCGTTCGACTGAGAATTGTCGTCTTTGCTTTGCTTGTTCCTATGCGTGGTGTGACGTATGGCTCTGTTGCGTGGCGGGCTGACATCTTGGCTATCCTCTGGATTTTGAGCTCACTGTCAGATGGTAGCCAGATGAGCCTAACTCTATTCATGTCTCCTTTGAGCTTTTCTATAGCATCGTATATCTCCCGAATGTGCCCCTGGCCCGATTGCTGGCGAGGGTTACCTATAGCCTGTGCCGCCGATCTGTTACTCGTCAAAATCACTACAACCCGATACTTCATCTCTGGCAGATATTTGAGACCACGAGCGATGGCTGCTAGTTCGGCGGTGTACGGGTTGTGTTCTTCCGTCGTCCCTAGCGTGGCCGAGAAGGTCTCGATGATCTTGCCGGCTCTCGCTAAGGATATGGGGATTCGAACAGTCCCTCCCATGCCGACCAGATCGTTTCTTGCCGAGCTGCTTGTCGCTATTCTTACTGCCCATCCTGCTTTGGCTAATTCTTTGATCTTGTCGTCTTCCTCCCCTTCCTGTCCGCCCAACGTGGCTTGCATGCGTTCTTCCCACGGGGCGAGGGCGAACGGCTGGATGATCTCCATGGTATCTCTCGGTAGCTCTCTGCATACGTCCGCGATGCGCCTAAGCGGGGATATGAATCTCCGGAAAGCTTTGATCCCTCGCAAGAGATTTCGGACCGGATTTGTCCGTGGGAGTGTGTGTATGTCCACCCAGAGTTTACTTGCTCGTCTCCAAAACCGTTCGTAAATGGTCGCTATGTGAGCTTCCGCCTCAGCTACTGCTGTCGCCACACTTGTGAAGGACCCTATGATCGCCTGCGCTCCTACCCTTTGTACTCGATGAACTGCATACGCCGACGCCGTCTTGCACGCATGCATCCAGACATTGGACGCGTAGTCTACTACAGGAGCTACCATGGCTGTAAAAAGCTGCCTCGTTGTCGAGGGAGCCATTCCCTTCAATCGTCTCAATTCCATCGCCGCTTCTAAACCCTTTGTTGCTGCCCTTGCGATGTGTTGCTTATAGTGAAGGCGCGAGTCCATGACCACCCCAAGAATCTTGACCTGATCCGTTGGGACAACTTCCTCGCCCTTGATGGTGAAAGGGTCCGAGTCTATTCTGCCTGTGTACCTGGTGAAATGTATGATCGCCGTCTTTTCTGCCTCAAACGTCGCCCCGCTGCGTCTCTCCCAGTCAAGAGCTTTATCGATGACCGCTTGTATCCCTCTCCGGTTGCTCTGGGCTGTCGGTCCCGATACCCACGCCGTGTAGTCGTCGACGAAGGCGATGGCCCCGCCATTCCTATCAATCTGAGTCTGCACTAGGTCTGCATTGAAGAACAGAAACAGCATCGGCGACAAAGGCGATCCCTGTGGGAGTCCTGCTTGTGGTAGAGATCTGCTTTCCGAACTCTGGCCATTAATCATAATGGCTGCAGTCCGCTCTGAGCAAAACGCATCGACCCATCGCAGGAGACCCTCTGGGATCCCTCTGGCCTTCATCCGCTGCAACAGTCTCTCTTTGCACACGCCGTTATATGCTCCTTTCACGTCGAAGCTGATGAGACTCACAACGTGACGCGAGCGCCATGCTGAGAATATGTGTTCTTGCAGTAGTACGAGGGCTTGTTCTGCCGATCGCTGCTTGCGCGCGCCAAAGTGATTGGTCGGGAGGAGCCCGTGAGCCTCTACCGCGTAGGAGATTCTCTCGGCCACCACCGACTCCAACACCTTGCCCAACGTAGCTAGAAGCGAGATCGGCCTCCAGGCTTTCGCAATCGTGTAGTCGTCTTTTCCTGGCTTCTTGAGCGGGATGATTCGAGCATGCCTCCATTGTTTCGGTATCACGCCATCCTCTAATGATGCCTGGAAAATGTCGAGGACGTCGTGTTTCACCGATGGCCAGACCTGTTTCCAGACCATCGCTGGTAGTCCGTCTTCTCCTGGAGCCTTCCATGACTTTGTCTCCCACAGTCGGCGCTCCACTTCCTCCAACGTGAGTTTCGGCATCATGACGGGAGCTCTCTGTTGCCTCAATCCTTCGTCTTCAATGTTGTCTGGTAGTGGCGGGAAGAACTTGGCTAGAAGTTCTTCGGCTTGCTCTCGATGGTTTGTCGTTTTCGTTCCGTCCGCTCTAGTGAGCTGAGGCACTTTCCCAAAAGCTGCATCATCCCCGGACTTCATGTACTTGGCTGCTTTCCAGATGTTGTCGTTGTCCGCTAGGAACTCCTTCCAATGGTTCATCTTGCGTTGTCGGATGGCGTCGTGATACTGCTTCGCCGCGGCGGTCGCTGTACCCTCGAGGTTCGAACTAGCGACAACAGCAGCGGCAGCAACCAGCCTCAAGGGCCAGATTTGGGACCCAGTTCTAATCAGCCCAGCCTATTCGGGATACGCGGTTCGGCCATGCTCAACCCATACCAGTGGGGAGCTTCCGGTGCCCCTTATCACTCCCAATCACGTCAAGTACGATATTCGAGATTTCCAAGTTAGAGCTAGAGCTGCTTGAACAGGGCTTTGCGAAATGTTTTAACACAGCAGCAAGAGAGAGAAAACGAACGTGAAGACCGAGGAACGACATCTGGATTTAGTCACGATACCTCTCGACTATATCGGCGCAGTCCGCACTCCCCAACAAGTCCTAGGGCGACCGGCCCGAGTAAGCACGGCGCACGAATGAGACAGAGAAGCCCTTCTCAAAGCAGTTGATGGTCGACGGCAGACTCAGGCCAACAGCGTAGGTAGAGTAACGGTGGACCCATTAGCTGGCTTCGTGATCGGTTCGGTGGAGGAGGACTTGGTAACGGATCGCCACGAGAGGGAAGATGGTAATAGGACCATCACTCACCAGCCTCTAGAGTAATGATATGGAGAATGATACCAAGTGTCTTGGCTGTTTATTGTGCATAAGATATCTGTACCGAAAACGACATAACGTCTTAAGACAGACATCTCAAATGAAAAGGATCGTTGGTATTACGACATGATAGATAACAAGCAGGACCTATGCAGAAGCGCATGACGTACTTGGTCTGGGATTTAATAAAGGCGGGCCAGAAGGGAGACGGAATAGGCGATAGCCAGGCTATGAGTGGCGTCGTCGAAGACAAAAATAGACCCCAGGAGATGCCGTATAGAAAAGTGAGATTGAAAGAGGGCGCTCAGGCTACAACCTATTTTATGTTAATACCTGTGCCTTTCTGATATGCAAACATTTATCATCATTTATTGTATCTTCCACGATAGCTAAGTTCTGTCTGCTGATTTAAGCTCTCAGCCACAAGTCTCAACTGCAAATAGCACATCTGGATAACAACCTAAGACATTATACCATAATGACTGACCAATTGCTACAGCATAAAGCTGATAAGAGGAAAACCTAGATGATGACTCCTTGGCCAGCCTTGGAGGCATATAAGATGCCCCAATCCCTCCTTCCACGATAGCAGTCAAGTCTTGAGCTCGTCGGACTAGCCCAGGGAACCAGGTCATCGAACCATATGATCTCTATGGCTTCGACGCTGCTCTTCCGAGAGCTGCTCAAGTAAAAGTAGGGAACACCCGTCCATCAAAGTCCAACGTGAGGATGGCGTGCAAAACGCGTCTGCGCATCAGAATGGATGGTATTCAATCGGCAAATACAAAGGCAAAGCAGGGGAGAGAATAAAACATCCAAACCTATTGTGCCACATGCCATAAGGATTAAAAGAAGGGGCGTAAACTGTAAAAGACGAAAAATGCAATGTGTCTAGGTGTTGCTTTACTAATTAAAAAGAAACAGCAACGGGAACAATTCCTTTCACGAAATCATTTGCAGGATCTTGAGAGCAGATTCAATGATGGCGCAGACGCAACGACATACAGCCAAAAGATCCATCAAGAGACTCAACCCCATTTGAAGGATGCTTCAGTCCCCAACCTGGATGCAGACTAAGGTGATATAGAAGCACGCTATTGCGCTGCCAGCGAGGACCACAAAGTAATACATACCCTTATCCAGCCCACGATCAGCAGCACTGTCAATATCTAAGTAGCAAACTCAGCCGGCTCATTCAGGATGCTTGGGTTCTTTGCGGCTATAACCAGAAACACGGGCAGTGATAGATTGCTGCTCATCATCATCATCATCATCATCATCACCGGCGGCAGACGTTTGGCGTCGTCAAACTTTTGCGGGACACCCGGGAATAGCGGCAGTGGTTTTCCACGCCGAACCCTAGATCTAGGCCCGCTCATCATGATGCTATATCTACAGAGCAGTGAGTTGCTTCTCCAACCCGCAAACTACACGCTCCAGGAGAGTTTCAGGAAAGAGTGGACGTGTCAGCGGTCGCAATTCGCCCAAGGCGAACGATCGCCTGCTTCCCCTATCCCCATCTCCCTCGAGGACTTACTGAACTTGAGCAGTCCACGACATGGTCAGGTCGCTTAGCCAAACACGCTATGCAAGTTTAGCGGATCAAATGCCAATCCAAAAAGCCGAGATTCAACTCGTGGAAGCCGCCGCAGAAGCCCAGAAAGCCGCTCTCGCCCGCCAGCTCTTTTACTCGGTGGCCGAAGTCAAGGCTGGGAGAGTTATGCCCAGCGCTCTCCTTCTTCACCCTTGCCTGTGAGTGCTGCCATTCACCATTATCAAGCCTCCGAGGATGTAGAGAACTACAAAGCAGCCATGGCTACCCTAGAGGAATTTAGGAACAAGCGCAGCCGCAGTAGCAGCCAGGGTCTTGGCTCACCGGTCTTGAGTAAGCAAAATCCTTCGGAACATCGACGCAGGGCCAACTCTGAGGTCACCAACTTCGATGGTTCTATCTCTATCCACGGTAGAGCTGCCACAACTGAGCGTGCTAGCGATCTCAAGCAAATGAAGGACGAGCGTCAGCGAAAGAAGGATCAGGCTGCACGGGAACTAGAGGAGCGCCGCAAGTCTCCAGCCAAGCGTGCCCAAACACCTTCAATCCCTCACCCTAACGAGCTCTCTTCTGCTCTTGCGATTACCGTTGAGGCGGCTGAGCCAAAGCCGCTGCCTGACGATATCCCAACTCGCAGGGCTACTGAGCCACCACAAAGGAGCATGTACGCCCGTAACGGGCCTGTTATCGGACCATCCAGTGACCCCAAAACCCATGCGACTTATCATTGAGGGAAACAAAGATCAATCAGGAAGCATGCCCAGGCCCGAAGTGCTTAGTACTCCTCCTGGCTTTTCTCAACGATACTCGCCAGAAGCTTCACCTTAACAGTCGCCTGAGAGAGACGAGCCAGTTACTGAGCCCAGCCTCATTGTGCTGCCATCCACTGTCTACCAGCCACCGGCACGACCTCCCATTCCTCGTAGCATGTCAGCCCCCATTCCCGATGAGCCTGGCCAGCGCTCTGCTCGCTTTGCACGCAAGAACAGTGTTGGACGCATCGAAGAAGTTGCCCCTGGTGAGCGGCGACGTTCTCGCGAAGACCCTATGCCACCACCTCCTCCTCCTCCAGCACCCCCCTGTACTTAAGGAACTCAGGCATTTGGCTTCACCACCTCTCCTGAATAACTCCCAGCGACATCAACAGGCTGGCACTGTTATATCAGGCGTGATTGAGATTGTCATGAACAACGATTTATCGTCTGGCAATGGTCAAGCCTCAGAGGCCAGCCCTCCGGCTCCAGCTTCCCACAGGAGCCACAATCGAGGCACAAGCATTGGAGATAGCAGCAGCATTTCAGGCCTCATTCACAAGGCCACTGAGCTACTCCGTTCTGCCAGCCGCAGTCGAAAAGAGTATGTCCGGTCTCCTCCTTTCGAGGCCCCCTACGAGAGCATTACCATGCCTCGACAGACGAAGTCTTCCCCACCAGTGTCATTCAATCCCGATGTTTTGCGTTCGCCAGTTGATTATCGAAACAAGCACCTGTCAACTGACTTGAACCGAAGCGAGATGATCTAGGAAGTCTATGCCGGGAGTGGCCTCATCCATCATGTGGTGTTGGCCATCTTAGGGGCGGCCACAGCAGCATCTTCTAGTGTGCAGCTTGGGATACCGGAATCTCAAGCATGGCGCCGTCAGTGGACGTAGAAGACATAGGACATGCGATCTATAGTTACAATATGCTGGAGTCAAAGAGGCGATTGGACTCGGGTCTCCTGAATTCATCATGCGGTCGCACTTCCACGTTCCAGACAGACTCATGCTCGTTGTCTGTCAAACATGTCTTGGCAGAAATTAGGACACAATCACCAGCCTCGGAAATTTATAGGTGACTTCCTGAATTTAAGGGAGAATGTAGATGGTGACTTCATCTAGTGAATATGCCTCAGTGATACCTGCTGCTGCGATCTTGTCTAGGGTTGGCGAGAAGACATCTTGGCCGCGTTGAAAATGAGTAAGAACGACCGAGGCATCTTTTATTGACCTGGAAGTTTAGGGTCCAGGGGGCTTTGCAAAAGCCGAATTTGCATTCCCTCGTTCTTTCTCTGTAGTTCGGACAATCTTTGGCAGGATCAAGACGACCTGGATGATGAAGGTTGACAAGAAATGATAGGGTTCTTTGGTGATACTGGAGATGTCGTATTTCGCAGGGGAAGAATGGTGTGCGCTTGAGCTAATATTGTTGTCGTTCCTTCAGAATCTTCTTCGACGACGTCGTCTGTTTTTCGCTTTTTTGGTATTGGAGGGATTCGTGCTGTCGAACTCAGGGCTGAGGTGGACGCGTTGGATAGCGTCGTCGGCGCGCGCTCGATAGAGAGACTTGAACGATTCAGTAAGAAATAAACGAAGGGATTTTCGCCCGTCGGGTATCATGCGCTTTATAATCTGGTCCGCTACAGCCGTTCATTGCTAGCTGATGCGATGTGTTGTTATGTGACAAAAGTTGACAAAACCATGTTTAGCCCAGGAGTCATCTCTCTTTTTTTTTTTGCGACCGCCCGTAAGGGTTGTGCACAATCTAGCCAATAGTTAATAACTATTTCATTCAACCTAAGAATGGAGCCCTACCCAAACAAGAACCTCCTAGATTACATCTTCACTCCAAACGCCTCCCATAATCACCATCCGCAACAACGACACAGCATTGCTTCCATTGGCGCCACGACACTACCAAGACGCTTTGTGGGTGTGAGATAACCGGTCATACAGGTCACGATGGTCACCACTGTTCTCTGCCGCAAGCCGACGACACCTCACGAATACTGACCATCGACTTTGGAAGAGGGGACGACCTTTTCCTGATGCTTGACGGAGCCAACCAAGCCGACTTTAGGTTGGATCTTCCTAGCGGATGGATAAGAAGAAGGTGACAAAAGCAAGCCCTTGCACCGGCAACGACGAGGGACCCCGTGAAGCCCAAGCTCCTACGCGACCGAGGTCCGTTCCACGAACGTGCTTGCCTTTTTCAACACCTGCACTTGTTCGAATTGTCCAACGACGAACAAGTTTCGACAACTTTGCGAGAGAAACACGCTATGCTCCACGAGCTCGCGTAGCTATCACCCGTGTCCTGCGCCAAGTCCAGCATCTTATGCGCTGGACGTCTTGGCCCAACCTGCGTATCATTTTCTCACAATCTCTCGCGCTTCCTCAATTACCCGTTGCCCTATCCACCTCGAGACGAAAAGCGGCTCCATTGGCGATTCTCAGAAGAAAGATATGTGCTTCCGCGCCAACTATGAGTGACGACATCTAGTTGGATGCCTCTGCATAGCTATATTCCATTGCGATTAACCTTGGCGTCGTAGGGTCTGGTCATCTAGCCAGCGTTAAGGCCGATGCCCCCTTTGCGCAAGATATTTTGCTTGCCAAACCAACCGGCCTAGCCAACCAGCACGTTTCTTGACCGAAAGCTTGCACTATGCGTCTGTTCCTGGCCGTTTACAATCTCCCTGCAGTCTTGAGCATCATCTAAGGTCGCATAGGAGCCACCTCAACCACGCAGAACGCAGCCGTCGATGCTGCAACACCCTTTGCCGCGTCATCATCAGCGCTACGGTCGATGTCCTTTCGCAGTCGAGACTCCTTAAACAAGACCGCCTTGGACCGTGTCTCGCTACATATGCCTCATCACCCACTTAGCAAGGTCCTAATACGTTACCCATTCCTCAGCGAAGCAAACCTCTCACGTCATTGCAGCTAATTTGAGCAATGACGGCATCCTAGGCAACAATGAGGGCAGCGAGTGTTGTGCCCGTACGTGGCTTTTTTTGGTGCCTTGACCTTTGTGGTTCGGAGGTAGAAGCCTCTTTTGACCCCTCAACCTTATCACAGAGTAATGACGGTAAAGATGGAAGATCAATACTCTGGCTACAAAGCACCGATTGAGCTGGATGGCGATTGATGCATATTTCAATCTATCTTCTCGGCAGCGGCCCCATTCCACTGCTGGCGTGACATTGTGCAGGTTTATCTCGCAGCTGTAGGATGGCTTTTGCCAGTCGTCATCATAGTCTACTTGTGCTGAATACTCATTATGATCCAGCTGCGTCCCCATGTTGTGCAGCACTAGGATAGTTCACTCTTGTAGTTGGGAGGGCACGTAAGGTTGTCACTGATCACCGACCTCACCGCAAACTAGCAGGAATCATCGACTTGGCTATCACCTCAGGCATCTACCATCGTCTACAAACTCTCGACGATAAGTGCGTCGTCGAGTGCGTGGGTACATCAGCAGCCAGTGTGAGGTAGGCGCATTCTCCTTAGCACACGGCCACCCCATAGATAACGGCTGCATAGGCCTTCCACCACCCTCACTAAAGATTTGTCCTGATGAATATGAGCTAGGAAGGCAGAAGCAGTCTGGATCTGCAGGGGAGCATTTGTGGGAGCAAAGTCCCGTCAGCTGAAGATCTCTAACAAATGGAAGAGGATCTCAGTCTCATGCTCATCGACCAAGTTGCCATCAATGAGAGTCAGCGCTTTGCCTCATGGGTAAAACTATCCTGCTGCTGCGCTTTAGCTTAGACGAACACAAAGAATATTCCGCCCCGTCCTTTCAAGTAGAAGCAATCGCATGGTCCCCTGCTACGTCCACTATACCCTGAATAGATCTGATGGCAGGTAGTCATGGCGGTTCTAGAGAACGGTCTAAAACGCCGCGAGACAAATTGAATATCGTTCAGGAATGGGCTCAAGCCCAAATCGAGTATTCTGTGACCGGCCGCATCTACGGCTATGTAGACACAGGGCCGTTATCCACATTGATTGAAATGTGCTTGAATTCAGTTTGCCGAATTCGTTCAACCCTTTTTTAAGGTTCCGGATGAGTTCTACGGACGGACGGACCGGGCCGTCCTTACACGGCCCCCCCCTGCGGCGCCGAAGGGGATGTATCGGATTACCCTAAACTTGCCAAACTTTTGGTAATGAATAGCTGCAGGAACATTACATTACTCTTTTCGATCGACCAAAACGCACTGAGGACTAGATTATGGAGTAAATCCTTACAAAAAGTACAAAAAAGCTACACGCTGGCTGGCTCTGCCCGTTATCGGCTTTTCCAAGGCCTGTCCCAAACAATTGCAGCTAATGTATGCCGAGATGTCAAACGTATATTACTTATCTTTACTCTCTATCTGGGCAGCATAGGCTTAAAAAGGAAAGTTGCTTGGCATGCGAAGGCTGAAAGTTTGTGAAAGTTATCGGATTATCGGATTATCAAAATGCAGGATACAGGAGTGAAACCTGGGTAATCTGTTGCCCGTAATGACTCCAGCGTGGCAACCCTAACATTCCCATCGTGAACAGGTTTCTCTGAAAACGCCGGGACAGGCCTAATGGTTCAGAGACGGCTGTATACTCATGTGCAAGGTCTTCAACGCCATCCCCTCAGTAGTTTGGTAGGGTAAGCAAGCACGAAGCAGCTTAGCATTCAGAGCCGTTCCTGTCAGCAATCTTAGACTTTGAGGGCGCTCTTCGCTTCCTGCTTCGCTCCTCTTGCTCGATGACAGGGACTGCAGCAGGGATGAACTCAACTCCGCGGTTGCGGCTGTTGGGTCGTGCGTGTAGCTTGCGGTGGTTGTTGAGGTTATCTTGGCGATTGAACTGGTCCTTTTCGCAGAACTCGCATGAGAAACGGTTGGGTCCTTCACCGTGGAAACTGCATAGTGTCAGTGAAAACGTTCATTGTTAATACGAATCTCAGTAAATACTCACGTTTGCTAGTGACGCTTGAGATGCTCGTTTCGTCGGAAGGCCTTGTGGCAACCAGGGTAGTCACACTTGCACATGGCTCTTCGAACAACATCAACTTGAGCAGAATCGGGCTTGATCGATCGCTTCCTCAATGATCGGAACGGAGCTCGCTGAAGTTCAGGACTCTTCTGTTGAATTTCATGCACCATCAACTTCCCTTGAGCACGCATGCGGTTGGGAGAGTTGGGGTCATGAATATGGTAACCAAGGGGTGACTGAGAGTGGCGGTCCATATCAAAAGTGTCAAAGTCACTTGAGAGTTGTCTGTTGGGGAAGAACGAGATGGGGCTATCGTTGGCACAAGACCATGATGAGCCGGTCTCGGCAGCCTCAGAGCCAGAGATGCTTTGGGTTGGTGTCATCATGAAAGAGGCCGGGCCCATTGAGGCATCAGGAGAGTATGAATACATGCCAAAGGAGTTTGAAGGTGTTAATGAGCCCATTGATCCGTGGTGTGCCATGTTCATGTCCATCATGTGCTCGTACTCGAAGCCGAGTTGCTCTCGCTTCATGGGGGTGTTGGGGAGAGAGTCGGAGAATGAGATGTGCTCAGGCTCAAGTTCGATAGGGCCAAACGTGAGCTTGTCCATTGCTGACGAGGGAGGGGTTAACTCTGGCTGGTGAGATGCAGGCTTGTAAAGGCCATCAAGGTTCATGTTGCCGAATTCATGTGGTGTTGATCGTCGAGATGGAGGAGTGAATGGGTCGTAGGTTGATGAAGCGGAAGAGAAGCTTGTGGTGGTGGATGGGCAGGACATGGGCTGACTGCAAAGGCTGAAGGAGTCGTCCATGTTGGACCAGCAATCTGACTCGAACTGCATTTTAGTATAATAATAAAGAAGAGGAGTTTGGAAAAGATGAAAAGTCAATATTTTTGGGATAATAGTAAGCAGAACGAAGATATCTGAAGATGGCTTGTTTTGTTGAAGGACATAAGGCCTCAGTTATACGGTGACTAGACCACCAAGATCCCTCGCCACCTGAGGACTGAATCATGCTGGATGGACCGAGTTGGCGAGTCTACAAGTCTTAGACATCGACGCTGTAAGTCTCACAGATAGTTCCTGGATGTCCGTCCGATGCTGCATACTGCAGAGGACCGAGCAGCACAGGGATGTCTGCAAGGCCTAAATTGGCTTTATATCAGAGGCCAAGTTTGTCCATATAGACATTACACATGCAGATGATCTATCTATTGCATAGGTCAATGCATTTCGAGCCTGCATGGATCCACCTACTCTATGTTGCAAATACAGTTACCACCATACTCTTACTGTAAGACTCTTGTTGGTTGAGATATAGGAACGAGTTCAATAGGATTGATTGAAATGACAGCACCTGATTTCTGCACTGGGGCTCCCACGACTGGTTATACACCCAAATGAGCATTGCAGTAGCCATAGATTACCGAAGGCAAAGCGTCACAGATGCTTTCGATTCCAACATCAAGGTGAATAATAATTATTATCCTACTTCAAAAGAATATTAAGGCTTCGTATACACGATCAATAGTAGAGATGCAGCAGGTGGTCCGGCCGAAAAGCTAGACGATGCCGCAGCACATGATGTCGCACAATGCAGTAGTGCCAGGTTTTCTGCAAGGGGCCTCATGCAGGCCACTGATCTTCATTCAGCTGGTCGAGGTACTCTAATGCCCCACCGCGTAGCTTCAAGCGCACCGCGTAGCTCAAGTGGACCAACCAACTCTCTGCTACTAAGATGATGCAGTCAATAGTCTGATGCTTTCGGCTAGATCACGGAACTCAACTGATTTCACGGCGACACTGCGTTGGATGACAGGATCTGCCCGAGCTTGGAGATCAGACTCTAGGTTAGCTGCTATCGCGTGGAAGTAGACATGGTACACTCGCCCTAGCCTGCCTCAACTATGGTTCGTCCCGCGCCGGATACGCGGATCCGTAGCGATTCCTAATTAGAAACCGATGCTAACTGTAATCATGCATCACATCCACTTAGCGTTTGCAAAGACTGATACAGAGGTCAATGATATGTAGTCTGGTATGTTCAAGCCTTCAAGCGATCTTGGCCACTACTTGGCTATGAATGAAGAGACGGCTATGTCTCAGTCTACGTTTCTTGTCTTACTTGGAAGAGTTGTGGGTTGTGTATCAGGAGTGAAGACAATAGCGCATGTGACACGTAACACCAAGCATGCCAGGCCCAAAACATGTTGCCCCTTGCTTTACGGCGTGGAATTGGATTGTTAATAGTGTCTATCAAAGAGTACATGTTATGAATGCAGCTCTAGATAAGATAGTCTGGTGGCAAGTAAGTCCGATCGTCGGCTGTCGATATAGGGATGAAGAGCTGAGGGCATGGTCCAAGCACCAGTATTGCATGTCGCACGTTAATGGTGGGGAGTTTTGTCACCAGGTTCGACAATCGACAGCGTGCCACTTTAAGCAAAAAACGCTCGAAGCTTCAAGTTCCTCTCAACCGTACCGGCCTGGTGCGATTGCCAAAGTAGAGTAATACATCACTTGGCCGCAATCCTTGTGTCATTTACGCCAATCTTATGTCTAATGATTGGTAATGGACTGTGATGATACATAGAAAGCCTCAATGGTCATTTGTACGCCTTGAGACCTTCTAAAAGGCTTGAAGCCGCAGCAACACCTACGAATTCATCATCGAGGGTATGTGTATGAAGAATAAAAGTATGTGGGTTGCCATTACCCGTACTCATCGCCGGCACAGCGAGGAGCACGACCTGAGAAAGTTGCCACTTACCCTGGGACATCTTCCGTCGACGAGGTAGCCCCAGCCAAATGGTTATAGTTTATTCGATGACCGCAGTATTCCTTTCGGCCCGCCACTTATATCTAAAAAGCAAGGTGCATAGGGATTACCATTTTCATCTCACGCATATGCTCGACAATCCTCAGAGCTTGGAAGGTCAAGTTCACGATTGAACCAGACCAGAACGACGGGCCTCAGATACTATGTTAATTGGTGACTATACTACGATTCGTTTGTCCATGAACCACTCGATTCTACTAACTGGCTAGACCAGGACGGCAACACCTTGGACCTCAGCCAAGACATTGTGGTGGTAGCATGCCATGCCGTGACGATGCCAGAGGTTGCGCAACGAAGGCTTCTCACACTTATTACGGGAAGCTTTGACCGCGGGGAATCGACTGAATTCGTCAACGTTGTTCCAATCCCATCATCAGCCTCTGTTATAAGCGTGTTGAAAACACAGTGAGGCTGGCCATTGATTATTTCGGAGCAGGTGCCAGAATCAACTTGTTCCTCGACATAGTCCCGTAAACCAGCGGCGAGTCTGCCCACTTGCGAGTTTGGATAATGAGGCAATGGAGGCCGCTTCTATAACTACCACTGCGTTTGGCATGGGATTATGCACCCGAGAAAAGGCGGTTCCTATCATTCGCACAAATACCGGATGTCTCGACCTTAGCTTCGTCCATCGCTATAGCGGCTGTACAGTTTGGCAATCCGTCGTAACTCATTCGGGTCTTGAGCTTATCCAGCCTCGAGAGCTACGCCCAGGTGCCTGACTTTTTCATGCTCGAGCTGCGTATCCGGTTGTTGTTCCCATTTATCCTCACTATCATCAATCTAAACGATATGGGAAGACAAAGCATTGTCATACTATCGGTGACGGAACGAGTTTGTCGGTTTGGGAGTCCGATTTCGCCAGTTTTACTGAAGGAGGCGCTTCCAAAGAACCGAATGAACAAGCCGTGGAGCGCGGAAGGCATGCAGAAGACGATAGCTCCGCGTCGAGGGTCATAGTCAAAGCGTCCGAAGGCAGCCCGGATCTTGTCGCAGAGGCGGATATCATCAGCCTTGTTGAGAGGGACAGTCGTTAGCGGCGAGTAATCGCCAATCCCGCACTTGCATTTGAACTCGGCAAAGTCTTGGGGTAGTATCGTAGTTTATAGCGATTACGGTCGAAATCCGTCTGCTTTCGTCAGTGGCTGTAGAGACTAAGGTTGTCCAGGCGGAGTGACCCTTGGTTTGGACTCGACAGGTTGCGAAAGAGGCACCTCAGATTATGATTTGAGTGAATAGAAGGAGTGCGCACGCGTGGAGCTGCGATGGGCTGCGGTGTGATGATGGTGACTGTGTTTGGATTGAGTGCTGAGGCGCAGTGCGTCGAGAAGTGGATTGCCAGACGTTATCTTTGATGACTCAGGCCGACGCGTACCTCGGAGCTCTCTTTTTGTCAGCCACAATCGCCCTCAACAGCCTCACAATCCACTTCAACAGCATCATTGATGGATCTTTTGCTAAACCTCAATTGAGCTCAGTTCAACATATGAATTTCATAGATTCATAGATATTCATTAAACTTTATTGAACTTTGATACACATCAACCATATTCAACTCATCGATCTCATTACCTTCGGCCTGGACCTCGTTGCATTCGAGATAATGTCAATGCGAGAACCAAGCTTACGGTGTGTAACATACCTCACCAGAGGTACCTGAGTTTCAGGCTCTCGCTATAGTAGAAGGAGGTACTCCACATTTGTTTCATTGACTCAGGGTATGCGAGACACCCCGGAAAGTGTGTAAGACTGGGGCCAAAAGCCTTACCCGATGACCATAAAACCCCCGAAAATTAGAGCCTCAAAAGAAGTCGGGGTACTGTGGATACGGCTTCATGAACGAGACCCGTAGCAGGACAAATCTAACGCGGCATCCTAGAGGCTGGGACGAGGGTGCAGATTAAGCTCCATTCGACCTGTTGCCTTATTACTCTCCCCTGAAAGTCCAGCATTCTATTTCTTACGTTGTTTACAGAGAAAAGCTTTTCATGATAAAAATAGTATCACTGTAGACAGAACAAGCGACAGATTTATAGCTAAGTGACATATCAAATCATTGCCTCCATCAGAAGGAAACTTGAGGCGGTCAAGAACGAGCACTACCCATGATTTATGGCCTTTCTTGCCGCTTCAACTTGTTCTGCAGGTAACATTCCCAAACTGCCAGGGGAAAAGATATTTTCTACCCTCTTGTTTGGTCTGGTTCGTTGTGAGCAGTCTCGGCCGAGTGTGGCTTGCATTATCACACGCTACGGTATTGCTTGTATCAA
Organism: Fusarium siculi; assembly: GCA_019843635.1. NCBI lineage: Eukaryota > Fungi > Ascomycota > Sordariomycetes > Hypocreales > Nectriaceae > Fusarium > Fusarium siculi. Next base: position 76,948 of record JACDIX010000229.1, read on the forward strand.
CAACGAGCAACTGTTTCGACAGGGATGTAGAACCTCACCGCCATATTTCACGTGGCTACGTATGTTGCTATTGGCCAACATCTATTGTAACGCTTAGTGGACATATCTTCAGGGTCTCGGAGCCGGCAGCCATGTTCTTCAGCCGCAACATGGTCAACACGCTGAGAGTTTGAGCCATGTCATGTAAGCTACACCTGTTGGCCTGAAGAACCAGAGGGACTTGGTCACTTCTTCATGATGAAAAGGTACGAGCCGATACCAGTGAAGAGGAATCTCTCGATGTTTGATCCCGTTCGACTGATGTGCGTTAACATGATGAAAAACCCTCGTTACTGGGGCTACTGTAGAGACTTCCTTTCCACCTTGTTGCCAGCAACCTGATAGAGAAGTGATGGGAACCGCCAGCCTTATCAGGCTGCCAAAGATATCAGACTGATCCCAGTCTTTAGGCGCTGGGAGAGATATACCAGGGGTAGATGCATATTGGGTGCCAGGGTCCCTGACTGCTGTAATTTATCTTGTACAAAAGATGTCAGTTGAGTAGAAGAACCAGAGACTTTCTCTTCACTGTCTTGGTGTTGATGCTCGCTACGCCGAGAACGATTAATACCAAAGCATCACAAATCAGCACACTCCATTTCTGCCTTTATTGTTAGATTCTCACCTGTACAAAATGGCCAACTACGAAGCAATCTCAACGCCGCCAATGCACTCTCCGCCACGCTCAGCTCTTATCCTTCCATGCAAAAGTAGTCAGGAGGATGACTTACCCGCCAAAAGTCCATCTGATGACGCGCCGACTATCATAGATAGTGACATTCAAAGCAAAGACGGAACTCCAGGGCCCTGGACAGCAATGCCGACCAGCAACCCTATACCAACCATACCACCAAATCTTGAACACGATGCCCGGAGGCAGTAAATTCTCACATGGATGGAAAACATTCAGCCCTGCGACCAATCTTTCTCGAAACTCGTGTCTGTTACCATATATCCTCGTGAACTTTGGCGTTGCCTTGGCCACGACCCGAGCAAACTGCTTGAAGAGTCCGACGCGCAATATCTCGGAGCTGTAATCGAAGAGGGCAATGTTGATAGAGTCTTTGTCGTTTATGCCAATGAGCATGTTGTAGTTTACCACAAGGTACTTGTCAACCGGAATCAAACCTATTCCATTGATGAAGAGATAGGTGCTATGATCGATTTGCTGAAGACGGAATGCCGAGAAGGGGGACTTGGGCAGCTCCTTGAGCTAAACCTTTGGCGCAATATCGACAATGTGTATCTAGCCACTATTTCTGTGTTGGAACATTTTGAGTTCGTCAAGAGCGAGGAGCTGGAGGTATTCTCATGTTTGGGCCTCTACTTGCGAAGGAAAGCTACAGAAGCTATCGAAATACAAGGTCTTGTGGTTATCGCAGAAGCCTTCTTTGAGGAGATGCCAAGCCTCCATTGAGGGGATGCCAAGCCTCCATTGAGGGGATGCCACTGCGTTCCCACATCTGTGCCAGCTACCCCAAACTTGGTTACACAGCTTCCGATTCCTTCCTGAGCACTCCCAGCGCCTTGTATCGTTGGTCTTGAAAGGTGGCATCCTCCGCCGGAGTAGTCCTGGAATGGTAACCGCAAGATTACACCAAGTGGAAAAGGACCATCATGTAATTGCTAAAAGGTTTCGACGGCCAGAAAACAGTGAAACACTAATCTGCGGCCACCCGCTGGGAACTAAGATCCTGAAGAGATTATTACCCCGAACACTACAGTCACGTGTTGAATCAGCCTTCCTATGTGCCTCGCCGAGTCATCATTCACCAGTTCATGATTCAGTCAGTCTTTAAAGTGGCACAACTGGGCAATTATTTGTTATGATGCCAACAGCGTCTTGGCTCAGAGCGCAAAACTAAGCACTGAGGACATTTCGCAAGGACAGTAGATTACATTTCTAGGATGTGACGGCCATGGTGAGATTTACGCAGCTTCTACATCAGTCACTGCAATCATTGCGCAAGGGATCAATATCGACATTATGGAAGTGGAGACATCGCTCAGCTATAAGTGCGATCCTGAGTCTCTCATTGCGGCTGAACCGCTGCCCAAGGGCTCTGAATAGCCCTCGAAGATGCCTACCGGAATAAACTTAGTTTTGGAATAGACTTGCAGGGGGAAGCCACAATTGCCAAGAACCTCACCTGGGGAGTGGATATAAGCTTCTGGAGACTTCTCCTTAATCTTCGATCGGTCGAGATTACCGACGTCAAAGCCATAGGCATCTCAATTGAGTGTTTTGACAATGTCCTAGATGAGAGTCCGGATCGCCGCATGTTGATGGTAGAACAGACCTGGAGCCAGGTGCCTCGTTAATTTCAAGTTGGGGATATACTGCAGCCTCATCACCCGGGTCTCCGACGTCAATATCGCAGGTCCGGAAGAGGCTTGTGACGTGTTAGCATCCCGCGAGGGTAATTATATCATCATCCAACCTTCTCTCATTCCCAAGCACGATTTCTGAGAAAATGAGGCTTGGAATCTTTGGTGGCCTAGTTGTGCACAAGCGGCACAGCGCCATTCGGCACTTTAATACAGACTTCCCGCCGAGATCTGGGTTGCCAACTTTTACCCAGGATCGCCTACATATTGGTATGGTATACCTTTCATGAGTTCCATTATAGATGTCGATGATAGATCTGTAACGTGTTTTACGTCGTTGTTGAGCGTCATTTCTCGAGTTTCTAACAACAAAGGTATGTTTTGCGCGACAACCTTGTTGGATCCATTATGACCACCTAACCGGCATCTCTGTAGAGTTTAAGATGATTCTAAAGACCGAAGTAGCAAGAGTCGAGAAGTCAGTATGAAGAAATATAAGTGCTTTTTCCCAACAGCAGAATGACGTTATTGTCAGAGAATTTTATATAACAAGAAAAGACTGAGACAATGTGCTGAGCGGTCTGTGAGCCGTGCTCGACCGAAAATATCCCAGGATGTGGATGGCAGACCTCTTATGCCATGTTTGCCAAATGCTTTAGAGCAATCTTCGACTCTGTTTCAGAGGATTCTTTTGAAACTATGAGGCAATAAATAGGTTTCTCCTTTGCATTAGTTGATCCAGCACCATTCATACTATTGATTGATTTTATTTCCTTGACCACCTTGGCTACTTGACTTAAACCCGGCTTCGGTCTATAGCTGCGTGAATGTGCTTGTTTTTACCAGGTCTGCAAGCATGGCCAGTGATGCAAGTCTAAAGCATAATTAGTTTTATGTCACCACCCGCTTAGCGGCCAATTCTCAGTACATAGACTCCAACTTGTCTGCCTTTAGACACCTTAAGACTGAAATGAGCTATCTCTGAGATAACATACCGGGTGGAGCATCTTGGGACTACACTATGGCGGAAACTATTTTCCATTGACTCAAATCATCAGTCAGCGGCATGCTATACTCATAATAAGGCCCCGTGAACGTTGGGACTTGATGCTCCATAAGAGCAGGGCAGGGCTAGGTTGCCAGGAATGGGGCTATCTCCTGGAGGTCCGGTCGATATACGAGGCAAGTGCCTCAGGCACATTCAACATATATCACTTCCACCTACCCACCGTCTTTCCAAAAGCTCAATATCGCCAACCAATTGATCATGCCACTGTGGTATTAGCCTGCCATTAGACTGGGGCTAGCAATGTCAGAACGACCTAGGACGTCACATGCATACAGCTTTGAATTCTACGACAGCGGCAGACATGGTCTTTAAGAGAAAAGGCCTGGGAACGTTAGCCTTTATGTTGAAAATTGGTATTAAGTGGAAGAACTCGAGATGTTACCAGGTTAACGTTGGCGCGTTATTGATCTCTTCCTTGTCAGTACGACCTCGATATGCGTTAGAGATGCCGTTGATAATGTCGAGGTATAGGGTCCTCATCATGAGGCAATGATCAGGAAGGTTACCGAGGCCATGTATACTCGAGATTCTCCGACTTCCAGCTTGAGATATAAGAATTGATTTTAGTATATAGGACTAGGCTCTTTTTGCACCAATTTATAAAAGAGCTCGGGATAATGTAATATACTAATTAATATAAAAAGAGGAACAAGCACATTTATTTAATACTAAAACCAGCAAATATTATTTACCTCCTTAGCCAATATATATACCCCTAAACAGCCTTATAATATGCTAATTATATTACTGGTATATCTATTTGCTTAGAGCGAGATAAACAGAGGTCTGCGAGTGAAAGTCTGCTGATATCAACTTTTTTAACCTCACCGTAGTATAGAGTCGCCATCCTCGTTATCTCACTCCGATGAGCCAAGTTATTGTCTCTTGGCTGAATGTTCTGACATGTTGTTGCGCACTGGGAAATACTGCGCTAGGTAACTACCCTTGGAATCAGGTCTGTGAATAATGCTGTGTTCTCATTTATCACCAGTGTTTGCGGCCTAAAGTTTAACCTTGTAGGTCGCAGTCAAACCATACTATGATAATCTGGTTTTGTTTATAAGATCCCGTTAATTATTCTCTGGTACCTCATTTGGAAAGTCGTGAGTCTTGACAGTATACGCCCTTTTCTTAAATATTGGCTCATCGTTGTTATTTATTGTTTCATTTTAGACATGTTAGGTTTTCCTCTTATCAGCCTTGTGCTGTAGAAATTGGTCAGAAATCTTGCTATAATGTCTAAGCTGTGAGCTAGATGTGTTATTTGGAGTTGAGACTTGTGGCTGAGAGCTTAAATCAGCAGAGAGAACTTTAGTAGTTTTCGCCGCGCTTCCCTTATCTTATCTGATTTCTCCACAGGTTGTCACCAAAAGCTTTAGCGTATATATTGACCTACCCTGCAGTGATAGCAATTTCTTGGCCTCATTAATTTCTAGCTTAAAGGCCTCACGAGCCTTGCTCACCTCGATTTCAGTGGGCATATCGGCTCGTAAAAAGGATCAAAGGCGCACTAGCGTGCGTCGCAATCTTATATGCGTACTCGTTAACACCGAGACAAACCTCCTAGCCAAGCATGCGTGCTAAATTGAACACAGCTAGAATAAAGACCGTCGCACAGGAGAATTGATAGCTTTTGTGCTTTATTATGCTGTGCTTTTGCAATTGCCACCGTTGTAACCGATGAATATAGAGATTGCCCTAACGATAGATACACAGAGTTGCTGCAACCGTGACCACCGACCATCATATCACCACAAACAGACCCTGCATTGCAACAGCACACACTCACTCACAACTCACAGGCTTGTTGGACTAAACAGGGTGACGTTTGGGAACGGCGAGTTAGCCTAGCCGAAATAGGGAGTCAGCTGTTAGATATCTCGTTCTTAGATCTTGCTAACGGAGTTATGTATTTATGCATTTATCCACCTCTGATCAAATTTGAGCCGCGCTTTCCCCCTTAGAACTATCTTACGCTATTACTACCTAGGTACCTTAGGTGAATGGATATTTCGCTAGTTTCTAGATATCTTGTGACGGCCATTGTCAATAATGGCCCGCTGGTTCTTTTCGCATATATCGGTGCAATGCCTAAAGTGAGGCCGCCAATCAATCACTTATCGAGTAAGCTACCCTATTTAGGTCTAGTATCCAGGATTTATAACCAACCATCTTACATGGCTGCCACTAGTGGAGCTTATTAGCAGCTGTGGAGTAGGAGCGCTTGAATTAAATATCGATTTGATATTAACTCAGGCCGTGGTGAGTTCTGTTGGGCAAGCGAAAGTCATATACATATGAAGGCACAAGCATGCGAGCCCAGCAATATCGCTCGTTGGAAGAGACATATCCTTTCGGTTATATTATGAATCTTGTTATCATCGAAAAGTGGCATAATATGTAGAAGCCGGCTACTTCTCCACGGTCATTTTAGTTAACCGCCTTTCAGGCTGCCCTAACTAGTAAGGAATGAAACTTTTTTTCACTGGGATTCTCCTCCGCTTGTCCCAGGGCATCGGTAGAAAAACAACCATGGAACTTTATTCATGGGTGAAGCTCTTGGACCATTTGGGAACCGTTTCAAAGAAGATAGGGCTCATTAATAGCTGAAAGCAAGAAGAAAGATCTTGAGAGGCAATTAATCCCGAAGAAAGTCCCCACATGCCGGGCATTTCCAACTCTAGAATTCAAACTTCTTCATAGCGGAGCTCATAGTGAAACAGACAGATTTATTCAGAAACATGGCTGAACTAGCATCAGGACACTAATACTGCCATTGAGCCTCAATTGATAGGTCTCATACCATCAGAAGGAGTGACGTAGAAAGCCAAGGCGATGATGATATAAAGACCTATAAGTATAGCACCATTGAGATAGTTGGACTTCCCATCCTGAATGATCCATGTGGCGACGAGGACAGACACTATGAAGGCGACAGTTTGGACTGTAATTGTAATGTCAGAAAATGTTGAATTATATGGTCGGGGATGCCAAACTTACACGAATCGAAGTGAAGAGTCATCTCAATTCCAATGATCCAGCCAAAAAAGACGAGGAAGGGAGTAACCAGGAGTGCAATCTGGATCGAAGAGCCAGCGACAACATCCATGGCGAGGTCCATCCTGTCACGAAGTGTAAGAACAACTGCGGTGACGTGCTTTGTGGCATTTCCAACGATAGGGATCAAGATCAGACCAATGAATCCTCGGCTGATTCCGTATATCTCGACAAGATCGTCAATGCTGTCAACAAGATAATCGGCGCAGACGGCGACAAGAACGGCAGTGACACAAGGGACGGCAATAGCGGCAATGGGTTTAATAACAGGCTCCCTTGACTCAGAATCCTCGCCGGCCTCGTTGTGGTTCTCGGGATCGAAGAGGTTGCTGTGTGTTCGGAGTGTGAAGACAAGATATGAGAAGTAGAGCAGGATAAAGATTATGGCAGTGCCACGAGAGAGTATGAGGATACTCTGGGCCATTTCCTTGGAACCACTCTGATCAAGAACTGCGTAAAGCTACGAAAGTTAGTCGGGTCGCTGTGCGGGTTTCATTCAGCATACAGCTACCTGGATGACGCCTGAGGCTAAAAGCAATGCCACGAGAGAGCAGGATGTTTGAGCAGTGGTTGTAGAAAAGACCTGCTCTCGTCCATTGCCCGAATCGCCTCGATGGATAATGCCACCCAACAGGAAACACATTCCCATAACCAGAAGGAGGTTACAAAGAATGTTACCGAGTATGAAGGCCTGGACAAGCTCGATATCCTTTCGTCGAAGAGCAACAATGCTCACCTAAAGACATGATTAGTTATGAGTAGGATAAAGCTTGGGAGCTTCATACGATCAAATGCATGGCGATTCTAAATGTAGTATTCAGGAGTGTATTAAAGGGTTTATTGAGCTTTATTGAGAACTGTTCGGTTTCAAAAGATAGAAAAGCGGCCAGAGGGACGATAGCGAACAAGTTGATGGTGAAAACAGCAGTTGGGTTCCAGCCTAGCTTGCCAGAAACTATACCAAGAGGCACCATAAACATGAGAAAGTTGGCATAGTCTGTCGAGCGGTGTAAGTCAGAAATGCGACCGAATATCAGGAAGCATGAGCGCACTGCTTAGAAGAATAACCTTGGCGGTGTGCCAGGGATACACTATGAGTCTGAATAGAAAGGCCATGGCAGATGAGTTTTGACTGCAGCTGATGCGGTCGTTATCATTTCCATGGTCATCACCATCTCGGATAACATCATGGGGAGCCGACGACGCCCCGCCATTGACAAGCGGGCTATTCTCGTTGGTAGCTCTATTGCCTGCTGATTCGGTCGACATTGAGCGTTTGATCTGAAGAGTGCAAGATAGAAAAGCTGTGGATCAGTGATTGGTGAGAAGTAGTCAGTGGTTCAGCAAGTGGTGTTTAAATACTACTCTAGGAACCCGAAAGAAGGGCGCTCGGGGTGGATTTAGCCTCGGGATCAGCCTTGATGGTGTGAAAAGCAAACAAGGCTAATGCTGCGCCATCCGAGGCGCAGTGGCAGAGGCAGGGGTCGCATCTCGTTCTAGTGTGCATCTAGACTACAGACAAAATTGTAGTCCGCGCGAGACTAAATTGGATTTGTAATAGAAGGCCCTGATGAGTGTGATTGATCCAACTACAATGCGGCTGCGGTACTTCTGTATTGGTGACGTTGATGATGACGGACTCCAACACGGCCCTTATGTCGGGTAAGGCAAGAAAACTATCCCAAGTTTACTCCAAAATGATTCACATGGATATATCCGTCGCAGGGAATAGTGAAAGTATTTTAGTTATAAAACACGATATGGTGAATATCTTGATGAAGGAACGGGATGGCTGGCGACCTTCGAAGTTGATCATCATAAGGTGCGATGCAGCCCACTTACACAGGGCAAGGCATTCACATACACGTCAGCCAAAGGTATATGTGACAGGTTCTCAAAGTTGATTCCAGTGGCCCAAAGCTCTTGTTAGCACATGTTTGACGAATTGCTAGGGCCTAACCAGGTTTGCCGTCGCTTGCCCCTCCGATAACCAGCTCCTTGATTTCGCCGTTAATGTATGCTTGCAAGGTCCCAGTCAACAGATTGTTGGAGACTTTGACCTCCTGTATGCCTTCCGCAGAAGTTATTCTTCTGGAGTGCCAGGATGAACTTTATCTTAACTTTCTAACCAAAATGCAAGGTCAGTATCACACCTTGTCTTCAAATATGTGAAAGGAAACTTAGAGGTGATATTGGCCCATAGACTTCATTTGTGGTAAGAATCGAGCTTAATTTAGGTCTGTGCAGTAATTCTAAATGCCTGTGAGAGTGGTTTTGCAAATCCGCTACATGCTCTGTATGTGATAAACAATATTTGTGAGCCATAGTCTGAGCAGGGGATATTCTTGCTCAAGTGGCAATGCCTAAGTTGCTAGGTAGATATGTAATTTGCAGTTAAGGCGTTTGACTGCGAGTCGAAATAAACAGAGGGTGTTTAGTTCAAGCTGCTCGGCGTAGTGTCACCTCAAGTTGGCTACAAACTGAAGGTTTTTATTACCTGACAAATACCGTATCACGTCTCAGATGACCTTCTTCTACCAGAGTCTAGTGGGAAAAGAACGGATTGGCCCGGTACCTATTGAGCGTGTTAGAACTCTGATAAGTTCTGCCGCAAAACACGGCTGCAGGTCTTAGTAGGTTTACAAGTGAAGAAGTGGCCCGTCGAGCTTCTCAGGAACCACATCAGTCACGGGGATCTCAGTGGCTTCCAGCTCTACAACCTCGAAGACACATTTGATTACATCTTCCGTGGTCACTCGGATGTTGGCTGACTCTGCCGTAATCGAGTGGATGTTGTTGGGTCGGATGGAAGTGGTCGTAGGGGTGTAACTGACTGTCTTGAGGATGATCTCACTAGAATATCACTTTCAAGCACTGGTTTCTTGCATTGTGACGCTTCCATCATAGTAAGAGAGGCTCAATCAGACATCAGTCAGGCGGTAAAGGCAAAACAACCAGTGCAGTTAGGTAAGATGACGCCGTGCTTAGGGGCCATTTTGGTGACTTCTGGTTACTCGTTCTGTACTACGTGGGAGTGAACGCTATTACAGACATTTGGAAAGTCTGGTACTTATTGCGAGCAGATGAGGAATGGCACTTGATGAGGAATATCGTCACTGGGATTGATAAGTTCCGCAAAGGAAGTTCCAAGAATCAAAGCTGATACTGTTGAAAGGGCCTTTTACTGTATAGCTCTGCATACCTTGATAGTAGCTTGTTCAGTATCTCCATAACTTAGCAACAACAGAATCGTCTCACATCTGGTAGTTCCATGCCACCATATCTTTCCTGATAAGAGTGGTCAATATACATCGACTTATCCACATGTCCCGCTGCACATCCATCATCTGAGCAGCGCTGTACCCGGGAAATTGCAGGCTAACTGTTTCTTGCCTGTAACTAGATTAGCAAAGAAAATCTCATCTTGGCCGTGATAGAACACAGCTTCTTCTTATTTGCAGCCGAGCATGGGAAAAGTGAGATCTTACCTCATGGTCACTCCAGAGCCTCTCTAGAGTCTCGATGAAAGCTATAATTGTTGCTGGCGCGAGCTGCCTCTAAGGCCTTTCGTTTCTTTATCCTCTGGAGTCTCCTATTTCCAGCAATATAACACTCCTTCGTTCTTCTAAGGACCCGACCCAGACTGAGTTTCCGGAAAGGCAATAGTGACCCAGATTGGGATACCGGCGGTCGGAAGAATTCAGGATAAAACCGACCGCAAACACGGATGTCCTGGTTGCTATCATGAACTGATGTTGCTCCTGCTGCTAGAGAGGAATCGTTATAGACATAAAAGGATTCGCTTATTTTAATTGGTTTGATTTCTCCACGATCGTTATCCTTGCGCACCAAGAACATATCCCTATGTTGATTATAAGAGTCAGGCATGGTTAGGGAGGAAGGCGGAAGGTAATGGTTGTTGTAAGTCTAGGATTAGGATTGTGTAAGACTTTAATCTTTTATATACTTCACCCCCTATTAGGCGTTTAAATTGATAAGCAAAGAGGATGCACCACTCAGGGATGGCCTCTAGCCTATCGTTGATTAACTGCTGATGCCTAGTCCTTTAAGAACCAAGTCTAATAAAGAAAGAATTAACGCCTTCCTATTCAGTCAGTAAGACACGGCGAATTCCATAAAGTGCTCCTTCGGATAGACAGTACTAAGCTTAATATCATCTATGATGGTACAAAATCCAGGATATCACTCTATGGCAAGCTTCCAGTCCAGGACAGAACCTATCCTGTTTGTATTCGTTTACAGTGCTCTACGTCCGAGGAAGCAACCTATGACAGCCACTCTATAAAGAGGCTGAAACCCTGGAGAATCGCGATGCCTGGTTTTATTCACAGGTCACAGCGCTACATCTAGACCTGCTATGCCACGAGGTCAGTCTATACCATTTCAACACTCTATGTTCTTCTAGAGCACTTCAATTGCTGGCGACTTTTGAGGAACTGTCAAACAGAGACAGGCATTAAATGGGGCACAGCAAAGCGCCGAACGAGAAAGCCCAGTCAAAGTAACCAAGGATTCGGGCTCACCAGATAGCAAGGCATACCGATCGGAAACTTCCGAATCTAGACAGAACGCGTGCTGGTCAATAGATACTTTTCCCTCTGAAATCAAGGGTTTGTTCTGCTGTTCCGAGTCCTTGTATGGGCTGTCACAAACTCAACTACGCGCGGGAAATATTTCCTCGGGGAAAAGTGTACCCTCTGCTCCTTGTTCTAGTAAAGATCCAGCTTTGACACCAGACTCTTGGTAGCACTGAATGGTTCCTATTTAGTTAGATACCATGGTAGGTTATCGTTCCCCAGGAGCACAAGTGAGTGCGCCTTGGTGACAGCCTTGGTCCACGTTGGGCAGGGGTGTAAATTGATCAGTTTCTCCTCGTCCACGCCGTGGCGCTGCCTGTATGGCAATTATGTCAGCATAGCTCTCAGGTTGGCCATCTCTCTATACGCAGAACTGAGACGCAGAACTGAGAGAATATATAAGACACGATTCCGTCGGTGCATTCGCATCTTTCTTCTTCTCTTGAATAACAGCTTTATCCACACAACTAGTAAAAGGCTGCCTGGCAATCGTGTCTCCTTTCTATCTCATCGTTATTCCCGCATCACTATACATTCCGTCCCGATCCGTCAACCCAGTTTCCGTCAGCAATACTTTTCAATTTTATCTTCCCTTGCACGTTGAAATCTCAGAATTGGACTCGAATTCAATTCATCTCATCAACCTTTATCCACACTGGGAACTCAACTTGGAGACTTCTTGCTACACACCCTGCTTGACGTTCAACTCTGATAGCGCCATAATACCGAATCCTTTACTCATTATCACATAATCGCCTGTCGAATATGAATTTCCACTCCGCTATCATTCTACTTATCTTCATGTCCAATACAACTGATTCGCCGTGCCCGGAGCGTGTTGAATCTGGACCATGCGCGGAGACTCATCCATTGGACAAACGTCGTAGCACCAGTCATGGCGGAGGACGGGGCCATGTAAGGGGATCAGGCAGTCAGAGCAGCCATGGCTCTACTGGTATCGGCCCTCAGCCCACCTTCGCCGACGGACGTTATTATGCCGGCGGCTCAGTAAGGCCTTTCAAGGCTGGCGCCGCGAGTCCCGGAGGAATAGGGCCCTACCTTATGGATCGTGCCGCTCTCTTATTTTGGCCTGGTCTGTGGCTCTACGGCGCATACATTTATCCCTTCAAGCATACGTGTTCCTATCACAACGAGACTATCGATGAGGACGAGGAGTGCTCAGCTATGTGTGGATGCTCGCGGTACGAGAACTGCATCATCTGATCCTCTGTAGTGGGTTTGTCTCTAGAATAGAGCGACACTGAGTCTCATTGTTTGACTATCAATGATACTGAAGACGAAAATGACAATGCAAACTTCTCATCACCGGAGGTCAAACTGCCCCAGAGACCAATCCTCGCAGAAGTCAGGTGCCCTCGGTCGAATTCCATTGGAGATTCAAGAGCTTGACAAGCAGCGCAGCACCGAACAGCCACACCTCGACACCATCAACGGCACCTCTGGGCCATGTTGAGGTGGCACAGACAAGGAAGGAATAGCTTTTAATCAAGTGACATCTTGAGGTCTGTCACCAATCACCAGTATTCTTCTCCGAGGCCGCATCTGCCGCTGTTGTAGAATTCAAAGCTGTGTGCATATGACGTTGCAGGTCGTTCTGACATTGCTGGACCACAGTCTAAAGGTAGGCTAATACCATAATGGCATGATCAATTGGTTGGCGATATTGAGCTTTTGGAAAGACGGTGGGTAGGTGGAAGTGATATATATTGAATGTGCCTGAGGCACTTGGCTAGTATATCGGCCGGACCTTCAGGAGATAGCCCCATTCCTGGCAATATAGCCCTGTCCTCCTCTTATGAACTATCAAGTCCCAGCGTTAACGGGGCCTTATTATGAGTATAGTTTGCCGGTGGCTGATGATTTGAGTCAATGAAAAATAGTTTCCGCCATAGTGTAGTCCCAAGATGCTCCACCCGGCATAATATCTCAGAGATAGCTCATATCAGTTTCAAGGCCTCTAATGGCAGCCGACACGGAGTCTATGTACCGAGATTTGGCCGTTGAGCGGATGGTGATATAAAGCTAATCATGGCTTAGACCCCGAGGGGCAACCCTAGCATTGTAATTTCCAAAGGGCGACAAATCTGATTCCCGATCTTATACACAAGTTACCTAATGACCGGCGAGCGCATATCTGCAACAAACTGGATGAGGCCATAGCACGCGTCAGAGCGGGAGAAGCAGAATCATCGGACTCATATCAGTCTTTGAAGGAAAATACAGGAGCAGCTAAGCGAACGGCAGAAACTGGAAGACAAAGTGCAACCGGCTGAAGAAACAACTGAGCAGGAGAAAGAAACAACAAGTGCGGAGGACGAGCGACCTGATAACATTGGGCCTTTCCCCACGCCAGCCCAGTTGGACTTCCTTGACTTTCTGGAAATCGTCGTGAGGATTACCGAAAAGGCCGCGGCGCTCTGGGCAGACGTGGCGCACCACAAGCTTCCAGCTGCGTAGCCTCAACTTGTATGTGAGCCTTAAGCAAATTAAGTGGTTGAGTTAGACGTGATCAGGACCTGTGGGCTAACTGCGCGCTCCAGTAAGCAATATTCTCTTGCTTGAAGCAGAGAATATAACCAATATGTCGAGACTTCTAGACATAAACGGCAGGTCTACACCTCGGGGCACTAGCAAATATACACCACAGCTCACGCAGAAGTGGGCCGAGATGATGGATAGAATAAGCGATGCAGGTGCTGCATGCCATAAGTTGGTTGCAACAGTACCGTCCCTTTGGCCTATCGTAGACCCGGATAACGTGTAAGGCGCGCGATGTAAGCCAATCGTAGACCTGTTCTTGTGAGTAATCCTACTGTTACTCCATACACTGATCGACTCGTCTCGAGTTCTTGCGACTTACGTTGCTATTGAGGAACAGACGACGGTTCCGGATCTTGACATGTTGATTCTGATTATGTCCCCTTAGGCATGGCTGGTGCTCTGAGCTCCCTTTCTTGACCCCGCCATATTTTATCTACATATTGCTGCACGCTCCCAAGCCATTACAAAGTAGCGAGATGCTAAATCCTATCAGTGGCTCAAGTTCCTTTCGTTATCCTTGTAAGAGTGTACTTTTGCGCGCTGGTAGTAAAAGATTGCCAGGCAGACGGAACATCGGGTGAGGTCAACCGCGAGAAACAGCGACTGGAAATCCCAGGAAGCACAGGTGATGAGTATAAGCGTCTGTCTTCTAGGAGGATTAATGACTGATTCGCGGATTGCTCCGCTGCTGTTGATGGGTGGCCGACCAACTACTGTGTCAGAGTGCGTTCGGCACTGCAGAATCGGTGCTTAATGGTTAAGGACAGCGATGTGACAGTTTTGTCTGTCGATTTCGAAGAGAGGTTGATGAAAAGGAGAGAGCTGGTCACGAAAAGCATTTAAGGGCGAATCAGTAATTTGCTGGAAGTTCGCATTGCTGATGAATACCAATGTGGACTGACTCGCGACATTCGTGCCCGTGTGTCTGCCAGGGAGGGTAACGAGAATGAGCCTCTACAGCGCTATCTGCTCTGGGAACTAAGTGCCCCAAACTGCTTGAAGCCCGAGCATGCACTTTCCAAGGCCCTTTGCGAACTGCCTGAATGGAAAGATAGGCTTGGTGCTGCCGTTGAAATGCGACTTTCAGCATCCAAGTCCTACGAAGATCATTGCTGTCAATGATGATGGGTTGCATGCCTTGGCCAAAAACAAACCAAAGATGCAGGTCGGGTTTCTGAAGTACAAAACACCGCTCTCATTTGAGATAGGTATCTTTAAGCTGGCTTTGAAAGCTCCCGGATATGAGGAAACGCTTAAGGCCCTCTTTCCCGATACTTTCAGACCATTCGCAAATCTGCCGAGTCATATGCAGGCGAACTCTTTGACATGACCATGGAATGATGGCTGGAAACTTTTAGTACTTTCGAAATCGACTCTCTATCTAGGGGGGTTTTCATGGAGCACATTGCATGTCTGTCCTGCTTGCATCGTGTCAGCCAGGGGATATACCATAGGCAAAAGAAGAAGGATAGAAAATCGCAGTCTGAAGTAATTGGAGGCCTTTTGAAAGCCTTTTTGGAAGAGGCTAGGTCTGTCTTGGAGGTAGCCTACGGCAAGAGCTCTGGCATAACTGCAGGCCATGGCGAGATGAAGCGTCAAGAGCTTAGCATCCGGGACGCAGCCAAAGCTGTATAACACTCTTTCTGGATACTGGATAGAGATGAAATAGCTTTGCAGCCTAATGTCGATAGAAGGCTGTTATGTTTGCCTGGCGTAGAAAACGTTCTCGCGCGCAAAGGAGTTACTGGCAGCTTCGCAATCCTCTGCGATTTCACTGATTGGTGGCAGCGGCTATTGCGCTGGCTAAACCTTTTGGGGGATGAAGGAGAAACTAAGCATCACTGCTAAGAATTACATAGCACTCATCAGTGGTGAGACCTGACTCATTTAAAGTTTAGCATTCGGCGATACCACCTTTTAATCCCCCTAGCTGTGGAACTGATAAGGACCACGCCGGTGTGCCTCCATCATCATCGGACTGAAAACGAGATGAGGTTCTTATCGACTATGCTCACAGTACCTCCCAATGCGTTCTTGCGAGTATTTCGGACCTGCTATTAAATGGAGTGTGGCTTGGGGGCACCGGTTGAAAACTGACGGCTTTTAGTTTGGTTCTGAGCCTGCGCTGGAAGAGGCGTTGGATCATGGAGAGATACTGGTCAATGTCTACTTCAGATATTCTGGTTGTTATTGGGACTACACTAACTCTAGCAGATACTATATTGCCATTGCTCTGTCATGTTCTCTGCTCGGCTACGGTGCCGAGTCTAATGTTCTTATGCGGGCCATGTCAAAGAAGCCCGAAGAGACTGACGTCGCCATGGATGGGAACACAATTTCTGAGGCCACCCCTGACGAAATATTTAAGCTTGCGCTTGACTTTGCAACCCGTACGATTTTGCGAGTTCTTTATCGCTGGGGAGACCCCAATACGTTACCTTTCGTGCATTCCATCCTGGTCTTCATGAACCACATGACACAGTATCCAGCGGCTATTTCCCATTTGGAGGACGCGTATCCCTGGAAACTAACTTCCATTATGCTGAACACCCTCTTGCTTTCCTGCGAGGCTGGGTATGAGATCCGTGGCGACTTCCGCCTGCCGGAAAAGGACCAGCTCCCGCATCCGTTGCCCGAGGACTTTGCCATGCGAGGCCTGGTCTACGCCGAGGACTATTTCCCCAACGGGTGGTTCAGTAATGGCAAGATAGACGAAGATGAGAAGTACTTTGAGTTGCCGTCTGTCTCGGAAGAGCGCAAGAGCCGCATCCTGTCTCTTGGATACAGGATTGCATCCTCAGGTAACTGGCTTCTCTGGAATGAAAAAACTCGCCAATTTGAGGTCCCCGAAAAGTATAACGTTAAGATAGACCTGGACAGCAGGTAAGACGGCAATATGGATATATAGAACAATCCCAAATGAGCTCAATGTCGGCCTGTTTCGCAGGTTATTTTCCAGCTTTGTCCTGGACACAAGGAACACATCGTATGCCTTGTACCAAGCATTGCAGTATCAGGCACACGACCTCCATAGGGCTGCCGCTCAGGGACTCCCAATATTAAAAAGAACGCCATCGTGGTACATGACAAGAACTAAAAGGTAGCTACCGGCAAATCTTGTGAATGCTGTTCGCTAAGCTAGCAGTGCCCAATGACGCATAGGGGCTCAGATCGGTATCAGAAACTGATGCACAGCCTGATCCTCATGCCTAGATTCAGGTGAAGTAAACCTTGAAGTACCTATTCCCAAGACTTGCTCTTAGGGGTCTGTTCTTCCTTGTACCCCTGCCACTTTGTTCATCATCCTGGAGGTTTAGCGAGCACAGTATTCTTGGAGATTGAGCTGTCGTAGATTTTGTTGCGTTTTCCATATATTTCCGAGGAAGTTTGTGTTGCTATAGCTATTGGTCTCAAAGATGCCTTTTCTTGTGTTTGATGTCCCGTAGGTATTGAGGTATTGTCGATCTATCGGGGTAATATTATCCGCCACAAAAGTCGGGTTGAGGACCTCTTCCGTAAGAGCCGCGGCCGCTGCCTGATGAGTCTAGACCAATTAAGCCACCCAGGCAATTCTGACTGCTCTCTGGGGAACTCCCACCTGCACTACTATCCGCATCGCAGGGTCTGTCCTGCGGATGTGCATTACCTTTCCTTATATCTTACAAACCACAAACCACAAGAATGACTCTTCCAAGCGGCAGGATTGCCAACAGCCTCCAACTGCAACGCGACTATGAGAACAACTGGCCTTTCCTGAATCTGTCAGTCAGAGACTGTAGGTTGCTCTGGGAGCTTGTGTCAGACCTGTTCGACAAGGTTGACGAGCATCTTGTCCTTTTCCGACTAGCAAACAACAGGGAGGGCGATGCCACAAGGATCGGACTGGTGATCTTTGGCTGCCACCATCTTACCTCTGGATTCAAAACAGGCTGCCTAGAAGCGCAGAGCTGATTCAGTATGTTTTTTGACTTGTCCGTGACGTGATGGCGGCGTAGTCCTGAGTTTGCTGCAGGAGAAGTGCATGACTTCTTTGAGTCGAAAGAGATGCCATTTGCCGCACCCCATCGCACCATCTCGCCAATAGAGGTACATACCACTATGGATATTTTCTCCTTTGTGTTCAAAACCTTTGTGACTCATTCAACGAAGCTTTATTTAGCTGGAAACTTAGTCCTGACTACGACCGAATCTCCAATCGGTCGACTGATCCCACCAGCTCTGGGTGTTTTGTGTGCCTTGAGCCTGATCATCCTCACGGACGAGCAGCAGGCAGCCACTTATTTGTACACCTCTGGAGTCAGTCATCAGGATATCTAGCTTTCAGTCAAAAGCAAGATCCTAGGCAACAGTGAGGGCGAGGAGTATTTCGCCCTGTATGTGTTTTTTTGGTGTTCTTTACCTTTGTGGCCTTGAGGCTGAAGCCTCTTTTTGACCCCTCAACCCTATCACAGTCGCCGACTTCTTGGGGAACGCTCCGACCTGCTGAGGGTGCAGGACGCTGAAGTGAAAAGCTGTCCAGGCTACATGGCGTGCGATCAGCCGTTTTAGTCCCTTAAGGAGGCAAGAGAGTAGAGAGACGGGTCTCCAGGCCCGAGGCGACGTGAGATCGCAGCGTCCGGGTTTGGTGATCATCACTACTTCTGCTTCTTTGAACGGTCTCGGATGGTGGCTTATATGGGGCATCGCTCGAACATATATCTACTCGGTATCTGTGTCCGAAAATGGACTTGTTAGTGAGCCTGGATGCCTGGAGCTTTTGATCATCTGAGATTTAAAGCAGCGATTTGTAGCTGTAGGCCCAAAATTAGGCTTGTGGGATCCCGTTGAGGTACAGTGGCGTGAAGATACCAAGGATAAGTTTGGGGTGTTCGAAGGGTCTGATATCTTACGGAGTTGGACATTCAACATCACTTATGAAGTTATGGTTGGGATGCTGGGCGCAAGAGCAAAATAGATGGACATTTTGATAAAGTAGAGTATAGCTGTTCTGTTGTTGCCATGAACTTCTCTACAGTTTATAGGTGCTGTTCGTTGGCTGGTAAGCCATGTAACCGCGATATAGAAATGAGATCCCACTATTGCTGCTTCACCCTTCTGGTCTCAGGATATGCGGGAAAATCCACATCAGAGAATGCTGGGTCAGGTAGGCAAGATACTCAACTGTGGAGATTGCTTGGGCATCTTAATTCACCAGCAAAGGATGACAAGTGACGGCTTGCTGCCACTACCTCTCCATCCCACCCCAAGCCCTAGTACTGCCATCCCTTAGAACTACCTCCAGGACATCCAGGTGTCCCATACACACCTCCAACAATCCAAAGTATCATATCCACAAACGACCAGACACCCAGTCCGCCAATTGTAAGAAGTTTGAATACGGCAAGAGGCCAGTGATGGGCGTAGAACTGATCGACGCCGAGAATCCCAAAGAGGAGGGAGAGGATCATGGCGGTGCGTTCTTGGCGGTAACACTTCTCTGTGAAGGGGCGTTCGTCGAAGCCGCCCCAGCTTCGAGTATGGAGGGAGGGTTGTTGTTCTGATGGCGTTGGTCAGTGACGGTAAGGAGGATAGGGAAGAGTAGAGAGGCACAGAGGGGAGTTGAGGAAAAAAGAAGGAGACAGACCATCGTGAAAGTAGAGGAGAGCGCTGCCGATAGAGATAACGAAGACATAGCCTAGCATGATAGCCTTCCACCTGTGAGTTCCAAAGTTGATACCGTTGGTGAGCCCGCGGCCCAAGTTGTCGGCGATGGTGAGTTTTGCGTCCATGGTTGAAGGTGTAAGCTGAGATTCTCTGGTTGAGAAGAGGCGTGGGGTGAGGTGGTATTTATGAATGATGAAATAGGCAGATACCCGCAGGTGGAGCAGAACAAAAGTGTAAATAGGGAGGCCGTTTGAGGATAGTACCCGCCTGGTTGAAAGCCAGAAGAAATACGGAGATGACCGGCATTGTGAAGATTGAACGTGACTATCATGTCTCGGCCGGAT